>JAMAKE010000062.1:0-156947 GCA_023628695.1 Nectriaceae sp. PG4201 | reverse complement strand
CATGCAATATATAAATCCCTCAATCTCCCCCCTCTCAATTCAATTATCAATTTCTCAACTATTAATTATGCCACTATCAAATACTAAGGCTAAAACCCTTCTTACTCTTCAAGCCCTTCAAACTAACCTTAAACTTAGTCTCCGAAAGGCTACTAGCCTCTATGAGATCTCACTACCTAGATTGCAACGCTGATATAACGGCATTCAATCCCGATGCGATTTCATCCCTAAGTCACGCAAGCTATCCAATCTAGAGGAATAGACAATTGTTCAATTCATTCTCGACCTAGATTTGCGAGGGTTTCCCCCCTAGCTCGCTAGTATAGAAGAAATGGCTAACCGACTGCTTGCTGACCGAGAGGCATGCCCTATTGGCTAGCGCTAGGCTTTTAACTTTATATAATAGCAACTAGAGCTCAAGATATGTTTTTCGCGTCGATATAACTATTAGAGGGCTAAATGCAAAGATTTAACTATTATTTGCTAATGGTTTGCCCTTATATTGAATATAATCGCGAAATATAGCATTAACTTGGCAGATATCTTTAACTTTAATGAGACCGGCTTTATAATGGGTATGATCATAAGCGGGATGGTCGTTATATATATAGAAAGGCAAGGAAACCCAAAATCAATCTAGCCTAGAAATCGAGAATGGGTTATAGTCATTTAAGCTATCAATGTAGAAGGCTAGGCTCTCCAGCCATTCATTGTGGTTTCGGGCCAGTATCACTTAGCTAGCTGGTACGAAGATGGCACCCTTCCAGGCAATTGGGCTATTGCTATAACTTAAAATGGCTAGACTGATAATGACATAGGCCTTAAGTAGCTAAAGCATTTCAATCAATATATAAAGACCTAGCGAATTGGCAGCTATTGCCTACTAATTCTTAATAGGCATAAGAGCTATCAATCTATTGACTTTGAGGCCTATTGCAAGGAAAATAATATTATTATGCTCTATATGCCGCCTCATTCATCCCACCTACTTCAGCCTCTTAATGTTAGGTGCTTTGGGCCGCTTAAAAAGGCCTATGGGCAGCAAATTGAGCATTTAATTAAATGCTCTATAACCTATATTGCAAAGACTAACTTCTTCCTAGCCTTCTATGCTATATACCAAGCTACTATAATAGAAAGTAATATCAAGGCAGGCTTTAGAGGGGCCGGCCTAGCTCCTCTAGACCTAGAAGCAGTCATCTTAAAGCTTGATATGCGACTATGGACTCCAATACCTCTTAAGGAAGAGGCTAGCCTCCCTAACCCTTAGGTCTCAATGACTCCAAGGACTATTCTTAAGGCTAGCTCTCAGTCTAACTATCTTAAAAGACGAATTAAAAGGCATTAAAGCAGCTCTCCTTCCTCTATTTTAAGAGCATTAAAGTCATTTTCTAAGGGAACTAAAGCAATAATGCATAAGATAGCATTATTAAAGTCTAAGATATAGACCCTTTAACAGTCAAATGAGACCCTTAGTAAGCAGCGCAGAGCAAAACGAACCTAACTATAGAATAAAGGGATAATGACTCTAGAGGAAGGAAGAGATGCAATTGATTAAATAGATATTAATGCGCAACTATAAGCTAAATCGTTAGCGAGAGGGGGGCGAGAGAGGGGGGCTCAAATGAAAGAATAATGCTATGGAATTTGTAGGAAGCCTGGTCATAATGCAAGGACTTGTCAAGAGGCTATTGAGCTATCTGAGGAAGAAGAGAGTGATTAGTTTTAATTGATTGAATGCTTGGTTATGTTTTTATCTTAAGTCTTGTCTTGAGGGTTAAGAAAAGTGTATTGCATGCTTGTCTATATTGCATGCTTATCATATACATTATTGCTAATAATACTATTAAAGAGAAGGCTATTATTAACTTAATGCAAGGTTTCCTTATAGCTATCATTATAAATAAACTTAAAATTAAAAGGCACTTATACTTTAAAGATAGAGTTATGTAGCCTATAGTTAGTTATAATAGTCTAGACCTCTTGCACTAAGACAAAAGACAGTCCCTTAAAATAAAGCTTATATAGGCAAAGAAGGGTATTAACTATATATTAAATATAAAGATATTATTATAGACTTAATAGCCTTTAAATATTAAATTATTAAAAGAAGTCTTAGCATAGCTAAGTAAAATTAAGTAAAATACCCTCTCTTTAAAGTAAGGGAACTAGTTAAATTATATTAAGATAACTATCTCCCTACTAGCCTCATTAAATATTATAAGAAGAAGGGGGTAGTCCTTTATAATAGAGGATTCAAGGTCATAACTAAGGGATTAAATGCTTTTGCATCTTTAGATATTGCCTTGCTACTATTTATCTATAAGAGACCTTTGAATTTAATGCATTTAAAGGAAAATTAAGGAAAGCAGCCCTTAGCAAACTTAGCGCTCTCTAGCAAGGTTAGCAATAATAAAGTGAAGGTTTCTTAGAAGAAGACTAAGGGATTAAGTGCTTTAAGCTCCCTTCTTAGCTCCCTTAATATATAAGCTACCTTAGAAGGTCTTAAGCTAGCTATAAAGGAGCTAGCTATTAGTAATAAGAAGACTAAAGCTATTCCCTAGAGGCCTATTATATAAGATATTATAATAATTAATATATTGCCTAGTGACCTTAAGGATTATAACTTATAAGGATTGTAAGAAGCTAAGAGAGCTATAGTATATTATACTTATAATGCTCTTTAGCCTCCCTTACTCTCAATGCAATAAACTAATTACCTACTTAAGTCTAAGATATATATAACTTATATCCTTAATAGTCTCATTAATATCAATCAATAGGATTAAATCCTTAATTAAGCTATTTAAGATATTATGCATAAGAAGGCATTAATTGAAAGTTACTAAGATTAATATAAAGAGAGATATAATTAGACTTAAAAGGTCATAAGGAGGAAGGATAATAAGAGGGAAGTTGCTCGATAGGAGACTAAGACTTAATCAAATAGTTTATATAGACTTTAAGCATAATTTAGCTAAGCTAATAATCAAAGACTACTTTAGGGTCGAGGATACTTATACCTAAGGATAGGCAGTATCCTCAAGGGGAGGTTTATATTAGCGCTAGAGCTTGCATACTATAATTGGTCCATTTTCATAGTCTTTAAGTATTTAAGGATGCATTTATCCTTAGCAGAATGAGATAAGCAGACTTTCCCTTGACTTTACACTTCCTTCTTGAAATATATTATTAAATTGAATTATTCCTTAATGAACTCTTTCCCTTTTGTCTTTATGATTTTATGAACCATTTAATTAAATGCAGTCATGATTGAATTATATAACAATTTTTAAGATTTGAGAGCCTGAGTTAGGCATTTTGAGAGTCCCAGTGGGATATATTGAGGCCCGTTCCGCGCCCCTGATTTCAGGGGATAAACCTGTCTTTGGCGGTGGTGTGTTTCCTCCCTCCAACAAACTAGATTAGATAGTAGGCATGAGTTAAGGACAATATTAGCTCGAGAAGAAATCCCTTGGCGTCGGCGACGTAGCCTTATCTCAGAGATATTATAGATGCTAGCAGCCTGTCGGATATAAAGATTTGGATCCCTTTAAAGGGCTTGAAGAGCAAGAAGAGTTTGAGCCTCTTTATTTAATGGTAGCATATTGAATGGTGAAGAAATTGATAATTGAATTGAAGAAAAAGGAATTGAGGGATTTATGCGACGCTCGCTTGTCTGCGACGCTCGCTTATCAAGTACGTTAGCAAGATATCTCATATAAGTATACTTTTATAAAGCGAAGACCAATTGACTATATAGATAGAAGGACTAGAGATCTAATCTAAGCATCGAGCACAAGATGATCGCAGGATCATCTTGTGTTCTATGCCATCTCTTTTTATAAGAGGTCTTGAGTTCAATTCCTATTTATTATTTTTTTGGGCTTATATAATTTTCGCGCCCGGGCGCGAACCTACGGGGCCCCCTCAAAAGGGCCGCACACACAGACCAATTTGAGAAAGCAAGGCTCTTTCAATCAGCGTTTCTATGCTCCTATCAGTGAAATCACGCACCCCACGACACCTGTTTTTCCTCTAGCGCACTCCACACTCAGTACTCAGCTCTGTCTCCGTGCTCGCCGAACTCGAGTCAGGCGGGCACAAGGTTATTGTTCCAGGCGGGCGACTGGAAGGATTTCTTCATTAACATCACAGTCAATCAAAGGCCTAGTACGTAAGCGTGTTCTCACCGTGTTTTATAGTGCTTAGGAATAGTTTTGGCTAGTTTTTCGCAAGGTGCAGCTAATCGCTGGTCTGACTCGACAGATGTAAGAACATCGACACGATGACGCATCACTTCAAGCAAAGAGCAAGAGGAATCAATTAATTTTGATGACTTCAGGTTGATCATAAAGCCATAAGGATAGCACTGGTCTCTTGGAAGGCAATGAGCGTGGAGAACCGCTCTCTAGGAAATGGCAGCCAGTGGAAAAGCTTAAAATCTGATATCTACGGCATCCTTCGTAGACAATATGATATTATTGGGTGACCAATGCGTCCCGCCGATCGAACCGATTCGTTTGTCTTCTACATGTCAATATCTACAAAGCTAGTAATGCGACCGGCTCTCGGTCAAGTTAATTTAAACAACGCAGTTTTCGACTGGTGTCTTCGTTTCACTGTTAAATACACGAGAAAGGATTCTTTCAAATAGTCTTATTTCTTCGGGCTATGGCTTTACGTTTCATGTTAAGTTTGTCTACGAGACATCCGGTCAGCGTATGTAGTGTACGAAACGGCAGCGTGGTAGGCCCAGAAAGCATCACTTAAAATGGAAGCTTTCCAAGCGGATGGGATACGTGAGAACTGGAAACACGCTAGCTGGTTTAGCCCAAGCGGGAGTATCGTCGGTCTACATGGTCGTCTGATAACAAATCGAGAGGACGGACTGTGGACCGAATCGCTTCAGAGTTGTACTCGGACAACTGTTGTTATTATCCTGCACCTTCAATATACCTATACCTTAACTCTGTTCTTGAGGGATTGAAGCGAGCTGAACAAACAACGTCGGCATTCGACAGCAACGTGATTCCATGTGGCCACTATCGGGAGTCATTGAGCTATATACCAGCACAAAGACCAGGCCTCCAAGGTGATCTTCTCGGCATATCCATTGCATTCGCTAATATTGTCGTCTTAAAGTGGACGGCAGAGGCTGGGCTTATGAGAGTCCCGGCTCATTCATGGCGCGACCACAGAAAACTGAAGGGCGTCGTGGCCAAGAACTCTAGGTGGAATTCGAACACTGGATGTCTTGCCATCTCAAAGACTTACCAGCAGAGGTTCTGTAAGCTCAATCTCAAACTGGTAGTTGCGGCGTTCGAGGATGTTGCTCGGTATAATTTAAAGACTTCGTGACTCTGTTCTCCAGGACTTGGATCTATGGCTAATTATTTGGGCACGGCGACAATTGTAACACTCCACTGAGTAGAACAGCCAGTGGTTGGGTAGCCCCGGGTACTATCAAATACCAGCCACTGAAGGGTAGGATTATTGATTTCTCACCCATCACAAGAAGACCGTGCTGGGTTGAGAGAACAAAGAACCCAAGCGATGTGTGGCTACTCGATTTTGGAAGAATGCACCGCACTAACTAGTAATAGCTCTGTAGGCGCTGCCAAGCATTCTAAGCCTTTCTTAATGGGTTGAGTCACTCAGCTGATTTAATCCTTAGTTGCTAATTTCTTCTGTTTAGAAGCAAACCACAAAGAACACCACCATCACTTCGAACCAGCACCGTATCCAGAATCCTGGCTCTCCCCGACCCGAAAAATCACATCATCTTGCATGATGTCGTTGTATGTCGGCCATTCTGTTGGTGAAGGGTCCTCAAGTGGAAAGTCTGGCAAAGAGAAGGCATTTATTCCTGAGTCCAAACCCGGCATCCCACCAGGGATAAAGGGACCACAAATCCCCAAGCGACCCTCACTATTGCCATAGTATTGTATTTCCGATTTTCTAGCAGCTAACAGATCACGTAAATCGGATTTAAATCGTGGAACTGGCAATGCTGGCTGGAGATGTGGTGTCGCGATCTCGCGGGCTTCCCATGCCTTGACAGTCAAATTGGCAATTGCCAGACGTAATGGACTGGAATTCTTGAAATGGCCCCACGAGTTGTGCTTTTTACGGCTTTTGGCGTGTTCAGAAAACTGATTCCAAGCTCTGTCGGCTAGTTCGCCGTTCGTCGTAGTCCGCAGCAGGTGAAGGTAAGCTTCAAACGGTGGATTCATGAAGGCATACCAGACAAAATTCTGAATACTTACCGTGGCCAGCATCTGATTATGAATTTCCAGCACCCTTAAACAGGCAGAAAATATAGTATCTTGCTCATGACCAGGAACTTGACGTCGAGAATTTGGTACCATTCGTGGACTACACACCCCTGATCGTAGTTTCCATACTTCCAATCGCGCCATCAAGACTGAGATGAAGTGTATCGGAACCGACGGGTCGCAATGCTTGAGATACTTTCTTTCAAGATGGCCTTGAAAGGCATCAATGGCTTCATCTTTGGTGGTAGTTGGGGAACCCATCATCGCTTGGAACTTCCTGGTAAACTCGAATATTTCGAATTGCAGTGACACAAATAGCATTTCAGTCAACCTTTCAGACTCTACAGGAATTTCTCGCATTCCTTTTAAAAGATCATTGTCATTCAGGTTGGACGGAAGATTGGTGCTCCAAGAGAAGAAGTGGGAGAATCTGGGGAGCCAGAGACCTCGGCAACTCGATTATCGATGATCAAGAGCTGCCACCATAGCCGTCGGCGCATTTCAGCCTCAAAGGGAGGCAGCCCAAGGTTGGTGCCATCGCTGTTGAGACCCATTCTATGTGCGATGCGCATGGCTATACCTGTCGGGCAGAAGAGAGAGCGTGGATTGGAAGCACCCTGAAAGGTTGAAAGCTAGATCCAACCACAAACGATGTCAGCGTAAGCGAGGCTGCCCTATGATGGAGTCCTACCAGATACAATGTAAATGCTTGTAGAGTAACGAGATCAGAAGACGCAAGTAAGGACGCATTTGTTAGAGCTTTCTGCGCTCCAGACTGATACTGCGCCAAGAAGAAGCTCCCTTTCTTTTCCGAAGAAAGCATTGCATTCTTCAGTGGTAATTGACATGATCGACATCGAGTAAAGTCAATGCTTCCGTATTTTCCGAGACTTGGCTAATGTCTGTGCTAGCATCTCTATTGCTATACCGATGGTGCATGAAGAATTTTGACCAGCGGATTGACGTTGTCAAGAAATATCTGCCCTAATCGGAAGGTATGTAATGGTGGAGGGTGGAAATAGGTCAAGTCCGTTTTCCCCTGCTCTCCGAAGACAAGATCATAACCATCGGCTGCACCATGCCGACTCTCCAAAGATTTTGTCATGGGGGCTTCGAATATATCCTCATCGGAAGAGCATTGAAGAATCACTTCCGTCTCAAGATACTACTAGGCACGTGAGCATTTACTTCATGATAGGGATTAAGTGAACGCAAAGAAACGGCGACCTACTCGATCACTTGGAAGAATGCCGCTGGTATCGGTCGTCAGTCAAGTGTTTCTCGTAGGGCTTCGACTCACTTCTTTAAGCTCCTCAGCGACCTTTTGACGGAGAATGATGGCCCTGAAAAGCGCGTAATAGGGTCTACCGAACTCTTCTCCGACTGATGATCCGTGGCACTACGGCCGACGGCTTCCGGATCGAGCCCGCGCTCTTTGAAGTAGGCCTCATATCTCCGGAGGCGCGCAAGTAATTCAGCCTCAGGGAATCTCCTCTTGTGCTTGGGCGGAAGATCTGTGTTTGGGGCGACACATTCCGCACGCGCCTTGATACAATTGGAACACGGCGTATTCCTATCACACTTGACCTTCCGCAGCTGGCATAGGAGACATGGATGTCTTCGAGAGGACGAGGTCGGCACCTTTTGATCGGTAGCAAATGGTGCAGGAGAAGCTGCAGCATCCGAGGTCGACATTTATGCGACGATAGTAGAAAGCAAAGAGAAGAGATCGGCCTCGCTTCCTCATAAATCCTACCGTAGACAAATAGACCGATTAAAAGCTGATGGAGACGGAGTAATGACCACACACTCGGGCCGACGACTAGCGTCGGAAAACAGATCTTTCCGAGTTGCTCATCCAGAATCGGGCTGGCTGCATTCATTCATCGCCGACGCTACCTCCCGACGCCTTCGATCTTGCTCCGAGTAGTTTCCGACAAGTGCTCTTTTCATTTGTATCCCATAACCCCTTTAGCGGTGCGTCTGTAGTCCTATTGGTGTTCACAACCTCTATAAAATGTCTCTCATCCTTCACGTTGTGCCTCTCATCTTCCTTCTCCGTCCTGCCTACATTCCAAGCATTACTTGAACCCCCGTCCCCTCGTTCCCTTAACAGCCATGGCGCCCACAGACGATACATTGCCTCAGACTACGTCAAACATAGTAAACACCAGTAATGCCAAGCTGTCCCCTTCGCATGAACTTTCGCCGACAGAAGAGACAAAATATCCCAGTGGCATGGTAGTTGCATTGATTATGACCTCAGTGTGGCTTGCGTTCTTCCTTGTGGCATTGGTAAATATCTAATCGTTTATTCTCGATCTGTCTTCTTACACCGTTCATTCCCTAATTTGGCATCACAGGACCGGTCAATCCTTGCCACCGCCATCCCTCGTATTACGGATCAGTTTAACTCGCTTGACGACGTCGGCTGGTATGCTAGCGCATACATGCTTACAGGCTGCTCCGCCCAGCTTCTCTTCGGCCGGATCTACAAGTTTTACTCGGCGAAATGGGTCGCCCTGGCATGTATCGCCTTGTTCGAGCTCGGGTCTCTTGTCAGCGGCACTTCTCCTAATTCTGGTGCCCTCATCGTTGGCCGCGCTATTACCGGACTGGGTGCTGCTGGTATCCTCTCCGGCGGTATGATGATTTTGATCCACACTGTGCCTTTGCATAAAAGACCAATATACGGAGGTCTATTCGGAGCAACCTTTGGAGTTGCTAGTGTTGTTGCCCCCCTACTTGGCGGAGCTTGACATGGAGATGTAAATGCGAATGTTCCTTCTGCCAAACGGATGCTATTTTCTGTGAAGGGTGTTATTACATAAACCTACCTGTTGGTGGTCTCGCCATAGCCATCGCCACCATCTTGATGAAGCTCCCTCCACGAAAAGAAAAAGTATCTCTCAGACAACAATTCATTTAACTCGACCCTCTCGGTACAGCCGTCTTCCTCCCCAGTATAGTCTGCCTCCTGCTGGCACTACAATGGGGGGGGTACGTCCTATCCCCGGGGCTCCAGTTGCATAATTGCCCTCCTTGTTGTCTTCTCCGTCACGATTACCGCCTTTGTGGCCACCCAGATCTGGAATAAAGACACGGCTATGGTGCCACCCCGTATTTTGAGACAACGGACCATTGCTTCAGGAGCGTGGTTCACGCTTACCTGTACAGCATCCATGACACTTATAATATACTTCCTCCCTATCTGGTTCCAAGCCGTTAAAGGCTCCACGGCGCTTCATTCAGGTATTCAGTTAATCCCTTTAGTTCTCTCTGTGCTGCTTGCCGGTATAATCTCTGGTAAACTCACACAGCGGATCGGATACTACGCACCGGCAATGTTCTTTGCCTCCATCGTTGCACCCATTGGGGCTGGGTTACTAACCACCCTGCATCCCGATACCGACCCGTCGAATGGATCGCACACCAATTTTATATGGAATTGGACTCGGCGCAAGCGTGCAGGCAGCATTGATCGCTGCACAAGCCGCACTGCCGATGTCCGACGTCGCCGTCGTCACAGCCATTATCAATTTCTCGCAGCAGTTTGACGTTGCATTGTTTGTCTCCGTGGGAGAGAATCTTTTCTAAATAGTGTTGCCTCCCGACTCGAGAATATTCCTGGGCTAGATGTGACGACGATCGTGACTACTGGTGCTACGGAGCTGCGGGATACTATACCAACGCAGTATCTGGGGAGGGTCTTGTCGGCCTATAATTATGCATTGATGAAGACGATAACTGTCGCGGTGTCTATGAGCGCCCTGTCGATTCTGGGTGCGGCGGGTATTGAGTGGAAGAATATTAAGAAGGGGAGGGAGGACGAGAAAAGGCGTGTACAGGACCCTGAACCTGGTGAGAAGGCTGATAAGGCCACGAGCAATGTTTAACATTAGAGGTTTTGAAGAACGCTACTACAAGTGTCATTAATAAAGAAGAACTCTACTCAATATGGAGCATAAGGTAAAAGTGGCTGACGCTTCTCTGGAAGCATATACTCTTAAACATCCTTGAGAATGAAATCAATCTGGGATTTTGTCAGACTTTACTCTGTGTCTGGTAACTTAGAAAGTCTCATCTTCTTTCGCATGTTGTTCATACTACAGCATACGTGTCTGACCGCTGCTCAGCTCATCTCGCCTTTTCCTGTGCCTACCTCATACTCCGGGCGATCTTAGGGACGTTCTTAAGGTTTTGCAATGTCAGTTTGAGAGTTGCTAAAGGGGTTGTAGGATAAAATTCTCTTAATGACTATCGCAATAATGACGTATACTGAGAACACGTGGTTTTTTGGTTCGTGAAGCCTTCCAATTTGGTAGTCTAGCCTATGATCTATCGAAACACCGAGTAAAAAAGAACACAAGGTCAACTACCGCCCTTACCCATATATCTGTAATCTCATTAAATATTCTGCACAAAGTGCCGAGCCACTTCCCGCCCCTTCTGATATACTTTTATATCTATCAGGTTACCCGGAAGGATGGAGATGACAATATCAAGGGGCCACTCAATATAAGTCTTCTCATCGGCGCTTGGTACTTCATCCATGCACTCTCTGTCGACCATATCCCAAGATTCATCGACCGGGATCGCAAAGTGGTGGAGATGCCACACTTCTGGAGACTCCGCATCTGAGGGACAGACGGATGTGGACTTGTAGATATCGGTCTCTACAACCCGCTGATCCTCATCCAGATCCATCATCAATCTATGCGATGTGGAGGTAGCGATGGGTTGTACTCTTCACCCTTTTATTTGTTAGCTTGTCACTATTATGCGGAAAATAGCACCGCATACCTTCTCCACTACCCAGGTCACAGGCTTCTGCCTGTCACCACCAAGTCCGCTGCTCACTGTAAAACCGTAGCTTGCGAAAAAGTGTAGTTGAAAGGCATGATTGTTACGGGATTCTGACAGGCCCCTCTGCACAAAATAATCATCGACGCCTTGTTCAACGGCGCCACGGGATGTTGCTGACGAGCTGTGATTATATTAGCTACGATGTACTTACTAGCTTGCCGCCGCGTTGGAAACTCAGGAGTCCTCATCCTCTAGGCGCATAACATCTAGGGTAGGGCCATAAAAGGTCGATTTCAGTTCATCGAAGAGGATTTGGTTCCGGCTGTAACCACCGACCAGGACTATAAGCTAAGATGAAAGTCGATACAGCTACCAGCAGCATTCGGGGAGCCTTTGAGATCCTACGCGAACCGCGGCCGCAATCTGAGGTAATGCGCAAGCCTTGCTGATATGCCTCGCGATTTCCTGAGTTATGGGACTAATCGATGATGTTCTTACAAGCGTCATAATCTCGCTCCTAATAACATGTTAGCCTTGCCCGGCCAGAACATCGTATGGAGGCTCAGGGCAGCGCTCACCGTTCAACCTTGATTGACGAGATGGAAGTAGGATCTGTCTGAAATTTGTGAGGAAGAGTAGCCACCAAATCTTTGTAAGAACCATATCTCATCATGTGTTGCCAATCGCCGCCGTCAAGGATGGCATCAAGTTCAGAGGACTGCAAGGTGAAAAAGGTAGACTCTCCAAATATCTGGGCAATCTTACTTTTCAACCTGGCTGCCAAAGCGATATTGACCGAAGTAGTGCCAGCGTGAATAGCTAGAGAGTGTTACCAAACTGCATAGAAGACCAAATGGGGCAACACTGTGGACTTTTTACATGTTGGTAGCGTGCACTGCTCTACAAGGAGCGGGCTGACCTGCTTAACTCTGTACGTGACCAAATCCTTGAACATTCGTTAGGGAGGCAATCGACGTTTGGGGTGACTTAACCTACTACTGTCGCCCCGCCGGCGTCAACTACGACGAATGCGTTGCCTGGCTTGACTGTATGTTAGTCTCTCATAGCACGTTTGAATTGGGGGGCGCCTACTATCAGACCGCAGGTTTCATCGGTGCTTTCACTCAACTTCTTAAAGACGAGACGGGCGGCTGCATCGGACTCGGTAAGGTAAGTGAGGAAGTGTCCGGGATACCTAGTTTCATCAACCCCGGCAAGCTCCAATGCTTCGGACATCGTTGCCTGAGCGGAAAGAGGCCAACTGGCTGGGAGCGTCACCATGAAGCGAAACTCGGCAGCGTCGAGACTGAACTCTTTTGACTTGAATGAACGACTTATGTAATCCATGGCGTAACCCAGTAGATGTCTCATGAAACAGCCCACTATTTCGACTGGAGTGCGCTGGGCTTGGCTAGCCATAGATCGAGCCTTGAGATAGAGCTCGCGTTCCGACTCCTCGCGGGGAAGATGACCATCAGGAAGAATCAGTAGTTTGAAGAGTTCCAAATATCTTGACCGACTCTTGAACTCTCCCCCTGTGGCAGGAAATCCCCATCGTATATCACTGTTCGTGGAGGATGTAAAGCGGATAGCGGATCTGACTTTAGGGCTATGCCACACGGGTCCTGGGTTGCTCTCCGAGATGTATGGCCAACGTTCTATGTGTTCGATAGCTCTGAGATTGTCGTTGATATTGATAGCATACGCAACACCGGAGTAGCTAAGGGGAAGATTCGTGTTAGCGATATTTGATTAGGTCAAGTCGTTAAGAGTGGTAGTAAAAATGATTCGACAGGGGAGGAAAGAGAAGGATATGATTTGCAGGGGCCACATTAATGTATGCAACGACGTGATGAACGCTTTGCCTTGGTTGCAAGCCTGCTGTAGAACCCCATACCCTTCGAGATCAAAGATCAAAGCTGGCAATTCTAGCATGTATTTCGACTCTACCAAGGGTCACGGATCCAGTGTCAATTCTCCGAGTTCTAGATTGTTTCAATTCCAACCAAGGATGCCCCTGAGGCTTTTTTCTGTGCTATTGTGCAGCACGTTGGCTGTCTTGCTGTCGAGATTGGCCGGATATTATGGCACACACAGCAAAAAGAATTACGTGGATTAACAATAGATTTTGGTCTTCGCAAATATTTGAACAGGATCAAGATCTCTCGAATAAAAATGGTACGAATTACTACTCATCGCTCAGGAAGCGCATCGCGGTGGAGGGTTGGTTTGGTCATCTGTCTTCTCGATGCAGGGATGATTTATTTACTTCCCACATTTCGTACGGGATACTGCTTCTCGCTGTCCTTAACACCAGTCGCTTCTTCTTCCCCATTGCTCAATTTATTTTCATCTAGCTTTTGCTCGTCGACTTGCATCAGATCAACCGTTTTGAGAGCGAACATGATCACTAGCATTGGCGCCAGAGCTGCTGTAGCCGCTATAGCTAACAATTGTTGTGTTTCGCGGTACGCTTTGTCAATCGCTGCCCGAACGGGAGTGCCTTTCGGGAACTTCTGAGCAGCCACAATAGACTTATAGATGGCCATGGCGTTCGGCTTTGCATTGTCAGGGAGGTATTCTTGAAGTTTCTCGGGAAGGATATTGTTCCAAATTGCGCCGCTCACACTGTCCATGTCAGCATGAATCTCATTCCTTTTACTTAGTTTTGAGGTTTAGTACCTTGTGCCAACTGCACCACCGAAATTCATGGCAGCGTAGTATACAGCAGTGACCACAGGAACATCATCTTTGGCAACAAGAGCCTGTATAGACACTTGAGCAGCAGTCTGGTAAAATGCACGCCCCACACCAACGAGTGTCTTCGCGGTCACAAAGGAGGCTTCGTTGGCGCTAGCTCCGTTCTTGTTGACGAAGTAGATCTGAAGTCCCTGGCCGAGAACACAGAGCGGTACGCCAATGTAGACGTAGGTTTGACAGTGTTTTGTGTACTTCATCAAAAGACCGACGACCACTGATGCGATTTGGAATGCAACTCGAAGAGCGTTGCTAAAAGGTGTCAGCTGAAAGCTAGTCCAGTATCACTCTGCACGACTTACTCTATTCGAGTTGAGTGTCCCGGAGAAAATCCACCGGCAACCTGGAGGTAGCTGGGAAAGAAGATGGTAAAGCAGGAATAATGGAAGAAGTCTAGCATAGACAAGATGCAAGCTGCAACGACGGTCCGTTCCTTGATCATGCGGAACGGCATGAATGGAACCTTGGCAAATTTGGCATCCCAGAGTAAGAATACTCCAAACACGACCACTCCAATAACAAGCATGGCGATATATGAACCCTTATCCCAACGATCGCTATTCTTCGCACCTGTCAACGATAGAGGGATGAGGGCCAAAGCAAGCCCCACTGTCAGCAGAAGGGCCCCTAGAATATCGAGGTCAACCCAAGCACAGCGAGCCAAACGTTTGGCCAAGGACTCGGTCTTGTCGGCCGAGCTCCAGGTGCTTTGCTTGTGATAGCCGTTCTTCGCAGCACGTCCCTGAAGGATATACATTGTGAGGATGAGCGGCGCAGCGCAGAACGGCAGAATAAGGGCCCACATGCCATATCCCCATCGCCAGGTTGAATGCTTCAAGACGCTTTCTCCCACAATAGACCCGAGATAAAGAGTGGGAATTGAGGCAAAGGACTCGGGTAGAGAGGTCCAGAGACCTCGATTGATTAGACTTGTTGTGTCTGCAATGAAGACTTGCTGCATGATGATATAGCCGGTGTCGCCTATAGACTCAAAAATACCGCCCGCCTAACGCGCCACTGTCAGATGTGAAGAAACACAACTAGAAGCCAGGTGACTTACGATATACGTTGCGATGTTTTGGCACGCCGCATACAAGACTTGCGACAGAACCAGAAATAAAATGGAAAACGTCAAGCCTTCGGCTCGGCCAAAGACCTATGCAAGCAGATTAGCTCAAGCTTCTCCTCTTCACGGCTATTAGAGTGCTACATTTGACAGCTTCGCCATAATGGGATACGTGACCATTCCGATGATTGTCTGCACGACATTGGCGGTTGTAAGAGCTGAGTGCTTCTGGAAGGCGCTCGTAGCATATGCATCGTAGACCTTGGTCGAATACTTTAGGAATGAGGTGATGAAGGTAGTTGCGAAGAGACTTCACTTATGTCAGTGAACCAGCTGCTAGAAACAGGGTTTTGCAGAGTAACTCGTACCCGGTGAAGGCAACGATCAAAGCTTTCTTGGACCACGACCTTCGCAAAATGTCAATGTTGTCCTCGTGGACATGCACTTTTTCCTTGTTGCTTAAAGCATCAGGATCGACAGAGTGCCGAGTAACTGAGACCTCTGGACCTGCTCTCGGATTTTCGGATGCCATTTTCTCGAATTCCGACTTAGTTTCACTGCAAGTAGTACCTCACCTAACGATAAGCCAGGACTAGAATCCTTGGAGCTTGGGGATATTTATGCTTAATACTTACATCTTCCCGCTCTTCTTTCGCCTGCAAGCACGGTAGCAATTCCGCGCCAACCACTTAGCCTGTCAGCTGGCCGAGATCGGTTTCGTCTCTCACACCACTTCAACCCAAAGATTTACATGTCCAAACACTCGGAATGTGGGATTTGGCCCATCTAATCTAATCAGATCCACCGACTGGTTCACTGACATGGGCCCCTTGTTCTCGTGGACACCATGGTTCGTGGGTTTTGTTCCCACAGTTTGGCTTAGTCTTTTTACGCCAAGACGCCGAACCCGCCGATGATACGCATGGCGTTATCCTCATCAGGAGACGCAAAGGTGTTTCTAGGAGCATGTATGATAATGGAGACTTGATCACCCCGCAAGACGTAGGCCATGGGGTTTCTTTGCACGCAAACATGAGGATATCACGGGAAGATTTGTATACTATTTGTGCCCATCCCTCCGCAACATGCCACCTGCTACCCACAAAATGTCTTACGAGAATGCGACGGTTTATTCAGTCTTAATTCGTCTCTCGAAATGTTACACGTATTGTTAAGCCTTAGACTTGGATCCCCAAATGTTCTTTTCATTCGACTATTATTTCAACTAAAATTGTCGGGTGTCTATGGATGAAGACAAAGTTATCATGGAGAGAGAGCGCTCGGGACGCGCCCGTTTCCTCGAATCTCGTTCCTTTTTTTCTCCACTTCCTGATCTAAGACGTTGCGACAACGCCCAGGTCATCAGAGACGAAGCGTTAGCGCTGCAGATTAGAGCCATAAGAAGAGGTTAGAGCTTTGGGTGCAGCGCGATCGGATAAAACCCATACAGTCATCTGTTATTAGCATGTACATAAAGCATCTGCCCACCTTCTTCCATAACTACTTATGTCTGTTGAATAATCCTCGAAGATATCTTATCCTTGACCATATTCTCCTCGCCGTTAACCAAGCCATGCTATTGAATGGATTGACTTCCGCAAGGAAATTCAGAAGTGCTTCAATTTTCTTGAGGGAGGAACAATGGTGTAAACCATCAGGAAGAACTGCATCCTGGACTCTGTCCATATTCTTACTCTGTATTTTCCGGTTGGCCCTGGAGTTTGGCGAATAGAACCTTCTAAATTTCTCTCCACACAATCTTCAACTCACTAAATATCCAGGAATTCCCCAGTAAATTTTATATCTAGGGTTTGAATATGGCCAAAGCCCTAATAAGAAATGAGACGTCGTACGTAACATTAGTAGGTTAGAGTTTGTATCATTCCCGAACTCTCGTTGAAAGCGATCTGGAACAGTCAAAACATCATTTCGCTGCATCAGCATGGCTGAAATACGAGTTAGGTTAGAATAATTAAAAACGCTATAGATATACTCTATACCCGATCGCCTGTCTTTATAAATTATCTGGTGACATGGCGCGAATTTTTGCCCCGAACAAGCGAAACACGATGGGAACCGGTACCAGCACAAGGGACAAGAAGGCCAGAACACTATTTCCCCAGCCCAACCCGAGATCATTATACATCGATAAGCCAGCGAGAGGCAGCAAAGCGCCAGCAACCGATCTAAGGACTGTGACCGCAGCAACCACTGAGGCGGCGTACTCTATGTATGCATCCAGGAGGTAAATCTGAACACACATCTAGTACGAGAATTAGAATCTTCATTCGACGCAGCGTGATACCTGATTCTTACCATGATGCCCATGAGAGCGAAGCAAAAGAATGCCACCCCGATCATGGGAACAATCCAATGGGTGTTCTCCTCGCATGCCCAGCCATACCAGAAGAGTGAAATTGGTATGATGAGACCAGTTGGCAAGGTCAGCCATATGGGCACACGATCTTCGGGCACTGTCGTGCCTGACTTGGTCAACTTCTTTTTTATTATAATATCCGCGAGGACACCGAATAATATGCTGCCGAACAACATGCCGATTCCTGTCGGAACATATGAGAGGCCAATCGTGCCGGCATCGAATCCGTACTGCTGTGCAAAAACAAAGGTGAAGGTGCTGAACATCAGGTAGAGAATACCATAGACCACAGCAACATATAGAGATAAAGCGAAGACTGGTGGTTGAGTAAAGAGCATCTTCATGGGGCGGACGATGGCGTGTTCAAATCGTTTTTGTTTAGAAAGGCCATCCTTGTCAAGGAGAGAGTACAAGTTCGGGTTACCAGTCCCTTTCTTTAGGCGATTGACCTTTGCGCGAATGAGAGTCGGATGGTAAGTTTCGGTGACGAGAAAGAAACAGAGGATTGAGATGGCGCCGGCCTTGGAGGGTCAGAAAACGAAACAGAAGAGCACATGGATCATTTAATACTCACACAGATGGCAATTAGCCAAAACACCCATCTCCAACCAAGATCTTCAATCATATAACCGCCGGCCACAGGCCCAATACATGGTCCTAGGAGAGGTCCCATTGCCCAGACTGCCATGGCCTTGCCGCGTTCCTCCACCGGGAACATATCAGAAATAGTGCCGCTTCCGTTAGTAATGGGTGTTGACCCGGCAAAACCCATCAGAAATCGGAAAGCGATCAGCATGCCCATATTCTTGCTCAACGCGGTAGCGACGGTGCAGATGATGAAGAGGATATTGGCGATATTGAAGACTGGTGCGCGTCCGTAGATCTCGCTCATGGGTGCTGCGACGAGGGGTCCGAAGGCGAATCCTAGGACATAGACGGAGACGACAAAGGTGGCTAGATTCTCGTTGGTAGAATGGAACTCGCGCATGATGTCGGGGACGCCTGGAGCAAACATTGAGGAGCCCTAAACTCAGTTAGATGGGTAAATTCCAGAGAATTACTGGTCGCGCTCACGAGAGGCCTATGGTATCATGTTAGTGCTCGACTGTGGCACGGGGGCTGTGGAGGCATACGTCAACAGGGTCATTACTGATAGTGCGAGAATGTTGGACCATTTTCTTTTTGCCGGCCAGTTCAGGGGATTTTTCGGGTCGTCGGGGCCATCCCATCCAACGGCATTTGGATCTTCTTGTGTAGAGTTCGACGTCTCGGCTTCTTTCCTGCCACTTTCGGCTGCTACCTCCTCGTCCATCGCCCTCCCCCGCACCGAGGTATTCTTGTTGGATGTGGGCGTCAGTGTTCGCTCGCTGTCGTGACCAGTCAAATCGTCGAGAAGAATGTTCTTCGAAGACTCCGCCATGGTGATAAATAGCCTTAGTGGATCAAGCCCCAACGAATGCCTCAAGAAATAGGGTGGTCACCTTCGCACAAGGGACTGGGGAGTCTTTAAAAAGAACTCTGTGCTAAATATCAGACCGGGAAAATTGGTGGCACCACATCACGCATAAGTGCTGGGAAAGGGGACATTGCCATCGGTCCATAACCGGGTTTCTAACCATAAAACCCGTAGGGCTGGAAATTACAGAAGCCGTTACCCAATAACGATGCTTCGAACGGGCATTCGGACCCTTCCATGGCCCCGAAGAATATGCATTCTAGAGGCCGGATGACTTCAATGAGGACGGCCCCGAGGATTGTGCGGGGAGCATCGGGAGGCGTCGATTCCGGAGCTGAGTTATGCAGACCGCGCCGGCCCCTGGACCCACAAAACATCACGGGGCTCGGGCTGGAATTTCCTACCGAGGCAGGATTTATGAATTCATCACGTTGTTGGGGCATGGGTGAGACTATCTAGCCCCATAGAATCCCCATGGACTCGTTGTGGCGGCGCGGTTTCCCCAGACGAAGTGGATTATACGCGTATTCTAAGCGCTTGCATAAATTTGCATAAATCACCTCATGATGAGCCACCATCGCGGCACAGATGCAGTCTAGATCGGGGATATCGATGGGGAAGCGTGTTACTCTTGCCCGTCAATGCAAAGAGATGTTGACAGAAAATCCCAACCTTGAGTTTGCTACGGCAGTGCCAAGTTTCTTTCGTCATCTTCCATGAGCAATGACGAGGCCGTATCTGGGGGCCTTATTGGCATTGCATTTTTCGCAATGGACGGAAAAGGCATGTGAGTAGGCGCTTTTCCCAGAACTTCAAGCATTCGGAATTGAGTCTATAGGTGTTGACGGGATGGTAAAAGTTCCGGGATTGACATTGTGATATCCTTAAAGTGTTGTCTTAAGGTTTGGGTTCTTCGATTGAGTAGGATTTGAAGTCTGGATCTAAAATTAGAATACTGAACCATGTGGTGTGGCTTGTTTCAAGGAAGTGTCAGATTTGAATACAAATCAGCATAATGACCAGCGCCTTCTACCATATGCCAGAAATCTCATCCGCTAATGATTGTCAGCACTTTATTTCTCTCATCGATATCGATATCCCATGGATCTACTCCATAGTAACCGGTGAGCGTCGAGCGCAGTGAGACGAATTCACACATAGCCCAACCTACCCTACACTAAATCCATCACAATGATTGCAAAGCATAAACTTGGCCACGTGGTTGACCAAATCTGGCCCCTGATCGACCAAAAAATGTTATCGGGGGATCTTGAATGTAGAACCTTGTAGCTTCCAAAGATACCCGCAGATTGATTGTAATAACATACACCCCCTGTCGTTGCAATACATTAAGATAGCGAAACAATCACTTACGGGAAAGATATGACTCAGATCGCCAAATAATTACTTGTCTTATTTACTTGATGACGGGGAATTAAGGCTATAGCACAGTCCCATCAACTGACTTTAAGATCCATCCTCCATTATTTCTCGATAAACACCACAAGAGTAAGTTGTTTCAAGTAAGATTGACGACAGGATTATAACGTCACATAGACTTAGATGATAACTTAGAAAGCGGCAAGAGCACCGAGAGCGAGCATCGCAGCAGCACCCATGGAGCCAACCTGAGCGGCGGCGCCAGTGGGGACAAGGACAACGGACTCGGTAGCAGAAGGGATGGTACCATTGCTGGAGTGGGAAGGAACAACAATGACGGCGGTGGTAGCGGCGGACGAGACAGCGCTGGAGGAGGCGGCTCCGGACGCAACGGCAGAGGTCTCGACAGCAGAAGTCTCAGCGGCGGATGTTTCCACAGCGGTAGTCTCAGCGGCAGTGGTCTCAGCAGCCTTGGTGGACTCCTCAGCGGAAGTCTCGACGGCCGAGGTAGGCTCAGCAGCCTCCGAGCTGGTCTCACCGGCGGCAGTGGTGGTGGGCTGGGTGGGAGCAGAGGTAGACTCCTGAGCGGTGGTCTTGGTAGAGGCTGCGTGGAGGGAGGTGGCCGCAGAGCAGAAGGGAATGGCGGCAGGGAGAACGTCGTCTGTAGAGTTTGGTTAGATTAATCCAGGTAGCATGAGATGTGTCAGGTCAGGATGAGACTTACTGACGGCCTCGATGGCACCACACTCGTTGATGACACAGACAGTGGCGGAGTTGTAGATGGCCTCGTAGTTGGACTGGATGCACCAGCACCAGGCGTCGTCCAGACCACAGTTAGTGGCGTCCTTGGTTCCCTGGTCGAGACAGTCGAGAGAGCACTCGGGGAAGTAGTCGGCACGGTCCTGGGCAGCCACAAGCTGGGCGGCGACGGCAGCGAAGGTCAGAATAGCGGTCTTCATCTTGGCGGAGAGAGATCTGATGATCAAACGAGAGACTTTAGCGAGAGTGAATTCGAGTGCCTGAGCTATTGAACTTGGGGGACTGGTGACTGAGGATGGAGAGGGACAGGAGGGATGGCGGCTGGCCAAGCCTGCACTGGACTTATATACATGCAAGATGGCCATGGCAGTCAACGCGGAGTGGGCCATCGGCTCCATAACACAATAGTAACCCCTGAGCCGAAGTGAAGCCACCAGATTCCCAGAGTTGGCAGCTCTGTTGGTTGGGAAAAGCCGCACATTCAGCTCCGCCGACATCGCACGGTTCGCGCCCAGCTTCGTCCCAGGCTGAAAGAGGCTCGCGAGAGTCAAAACAGGGAAGCCAACCGAGTAACGCTTGGCCCGGTTCGCAGAACTTTGCAGAAGCCGAGCTCCGCTTCGACGCCACACCGTCGAGACACCACGCAGCGCCTCTGGGGGGGAATCCTCTCTGGTACCTTGCATCGTTGGCTGTCAGAGGCGTAGCGTGAGGGCCGCAGTGGGTTCGCAATCTGCGCTACTGGAGCATGGATGTTGATCTGATGATTTTTCCGTTTTTATCAGATAATCAGATAAGATCAACTGATCATGCTAGACCCACCAGACAGGGACATACCCCTGATCGCTGCTCTGTTGTGCTCCACCACCACTCGGCGATTCGTGAGCTTAATGTGATTGTTTAATTTCTCACAGCTTCCAAGACTTTTGGTTCGGATTTTAGACTCGGATTCTATTCCGCCCACGTCCGATCTCGCCAAGATGAGGCCGCCGCTATTTCCGAGAGCAGTCCTTTTGGGGAATACAATAACCAACACTCAGCCATGGATCGAAAGCAATGGACCACGATACGCGCCGCGGGAGCTTTGCCGTACACTTGTTGTTTTTGCCACAGAACTAAAAGACCTCCGATCCGCGAGTCCCGATGGACTGCTGAGACCCCCACGGAGCCAGATCCTTGTCGCCCTCGTGGGGATGTCTTGAACGACTCACCCTCGATTCCAGCACATGTGAATCCGAGAGTCCTTTTACTCGGTTCTCGAAGAGTCAATAAATTCGACAACAGGACCAACAGGTGGATCAGACTCGTATACCACTCCACCCTCATTCCAATTCTTCGTTCCCATTCTTGCGATTATCCTCTCGGGAGAGTCTCTTGTCGACGATGCTTGGTAGAGTGGCGAACTATGCAATCCTCAGTTTTATCGGCTTCCATATGCCCCACTGCAGGGTTGCATCTTGGCGTGTCTTTCTGCACTTGCCCAATGGTTAACCAATATCTAGTAAAATATATCGTGGACCCGAGTTTCAAATGTCTCATCATCGATGCTCTTGCGTCAGCCCCGTGTTATGGCTAAAGCGTCAGGAAGTGTATTCTTCCCACTTGCAAGAATAGTTTGCCAACGAGAGACCTAGGTATTGGGGACGGAGTGACGGAGATAAAAGTTAGGCCGTCTCCGCCCAATCCTTGAAACCTTCCAGCCTCGAAGGCCTTCCCGTACTAATTTTGTGCGGAGATGTGGGGGAAAACTGACAAAAGTGGAAGGGGTTCCTCCTCCCTAACATTTGACAGATGGGTGTCCTCACCCATCCTCAAGCTACCAAACCTTGTGCTTTGCTCAGGCATGGTGCTTCAATGCCTGAAACTCATAATTTTTATTTTCGATGCTTTCAGGGATTTGCAGCCCCCTTTAACTGCTTGAAATCCGAAGTCGCTCGCTCAAGGAATGCTAACATTGTTTACTCTAGAGAGGTAGCCGTATTACCTCGGGGCTCGGCGTAAGCTTCTCTAAACCTCAACTCAAGTCAACTGAAGATAACCGGAACTTCCGGTATCTCAAACTTCCCCGGTAAATAAAACTCCATGTCCTCGCTACTAACCTCCTCGCCTCCTACGGAACTCTAAAACCAAACAACGATCATAAGCCAACCGCTCAGAGACCCAAGTGCAAGCTTGGGTTGACCTGCCGAACTCCATTGCTCAGGTATAGTGGATTTGAGCAGCTCCCCCGAATAGCTCCCTCAACTGACAGAAGAATCTTGCAGTCGAGAACGTGCACGCCGAATCCGATCAGCGATGACGATACGATGCGGATTTAGCGAATACTATGTCAAAAGGTGAATGATATGACACATATCTCTTCCGTTCCAGCAGTTTATTCTAGGATCTAGTAGCTATCTGATCCTCTTTGCCCTACGTATCGAATCTGAGGTTGGTTGTACACCGAAGACTTTGTAATACCCGGCCGAGGATCACGTACTTAACCACTAGATTACCAAATACTCCCAGAGTAAAAAATCTGGCCTGTGACGGCCATCCCGGTCAAAATGCTCCTTCAAAAAGTTCAAGGCAGTATGACGACAATTGTCTGTTGATAGGCGTATCTTAACGGTAGACATTCAAAATGAACTATCCCTGGCCTATCCGCGCCTCGATATTGCTCTCCGGTGCACTCGAGATTGAAATTTGTTCGCGAATGTCCACAGAGCCGAGATCTCTCTGGTATTAAGGAGTAATAATTCTAAATACTAGCAATAGCACTAAGACTTATCGCTCCTATACCAAGATCTCGACGAATGCAGGCTATTTGACTGCTGCGGATACCAAATGACAACTAGCTATTATAAGACACATCATGGAATCTAGCCATCGTTATGAATGGTTGGGATCATTTCCCTACGGTATTGGCCAGCGATCATTCACCTAGACGACCGGAAGGTGTGCATGACGTGGAGTCATGGACTTCGAACTCCCGAACCTCTGCCAAAATTTAAGAGTGAGAAGAACCTATGAAGCTTTCCGAGGAGTAGGTAGACGTGACCTAGTTGATGTAGCCATAGGACTACTTGATCATTAATCTCTAAAAGATGACTACTGAGTTTGTGTTGAGTCTTGTGGTGTGTCGAGATCCGCAATTTAAGGAATTAGGGTTCATTCATCAGCTTGAAACCCAATGTCGGGAGTCCAGCTCTCGGGGCTAATGTCAGGCCAGTAGAGTCCTTGGGATCCGTCATGATACATGGATGCATCGATGAACTGGAGATCAAGAACAGGCTGTGCTAGAAGCTCTTGCAAAGATGGTTCAGAGAGCGCCATCCCGGCTGTTGCTGTCTCAGATGCCAGATCTTGCCCAACATCGGCAGTTCTAAGCGATTGATTATTGATGAAGTCGGAGGTGATGCCGCCCATAACTAGACCACCCTTTCGGGCCTGAGCAGACGCCATGATCGCTTTCATCGCATCGACGTGCTGACAGAACTCTTCCGCCGCAAAGTTTCCATTGTCTTTGAGCTGCGAGAGAAATTGAGCCGCAGACTCGAACTGTTCTCTATCGTTTCTACTGTCCTTCCCATCCAACATACTGGACACAGCGAGAACAGTTGCGGCAGAAAACAGGTATTGAGTGTAGAAATAGTCGAAGGTAGCAAAGGAGCCGTCAATCCAACATTCGATGAGTAACCGACAAGAATGACGAGCGCATCGAACACAGGCTTCTGCTAAAGCCAACGCAGAGGCTGGTATCTCGGGTTCTGGGCTTAAACGGGTGCCCCAAGACGCAACGTGTGTACGGAGAACATGGAGCAGAATCGGGCGAGTTGCACTGACGGCACACTTCACATTGGTTAGCCATTAGGTGCAAGAGCTAGTACTCATACGTAGCAACTTGCCTGATTAAAGGACAGGTGGAGCGATACTGGCTTCGGGCTCAGTTCAGTTGCATCATTTGATTCGATGTGCAAATGGGGTGGCAGCTCTTCAACCCATTGTCGAAGATCCTTCA
Source organism: Nectriaceae sp. PG4201 (assembly GCA_023628695.1). NCBI lineage: Eukaryota > Fungi > Ascomycota > Sordariomycetes > Hypocreales > Nectriaceae > Nectriaceae sp. PG4201. Next base: position 132,071 of record JAMAKE010000062.1, on the reverse strand, counting down.
ATGCCTCCTGGACCCTCTGCGAAAGTGACTTCTGCTGGAATGCCCTGCTGTAAATGGAATGGAGTATTCGTCCCGAAAGCCGAGCGAGCTTGATGCTAGCGATAGAGTAGGCAGAGTCGCCGAAATCGTCACCTCCGTTACCTAAGACGGCATTTGATGGAAGATCCACCTCAACGGCATCGTCTCGAACCGCCACAGGATGCCCGAGCTTCGAAGCCCACATCCGATCGAAGCTATATGCGGTCCACCATACCCTATTTCTATGCTCTCTCGCTTCCACATCGCTAAGCTGTGAGTCTGGTACGTTTAGATGTAGACCCATGACTATTGAGAGGCGGACCGCTGAGCCAGCGAGAGCATATGCAGAGTAGCGACGGTTGAGGGCAAGGGAGTAGAACGACTGGTCACAAGGGTTAACAAGAGCTAGAGGCGGTTGAACTATAACATACCAAGAGCAGCCGAATCTCGATCGCATCAATCCTTGGCCTCTCACTCACGATACGGAGTACTCGTGTTGCTCTAGCGAAGTAACCAATCCCCGGGAAGTTCTTCTCTACCACAGGAGTTCTAGTTAAATACATCTCTCCAATGGCAAATAGTGCACAGAGTTTGCTCTTGAAAAGGGAACCAGTCGAGTTTGGGTTTTGAAGAGTCTGTTCAAGACCCTCGAGGATTAAGCTTCTGCGGACGATGTGGTAAGAACGCGTGAATTTGAGAGCTGCATTTACAAGAAGTCGTGCTCGGGCGGGACTTGGCCAGGGACAGTCGACGTCGGAAAGGGCGATCAAATGCTCGTCAGTGGCATAGTTGACTCGGGGAATGTGGTTGTGCTGGGCGTCCGAGATTGCTTGCCGAAATCGGGTTGCGAATGCAACATCTGAGGCTTCGCCTATTAAGATGGGGGTTTGAGGAATGTTCATGTCAAAGAACCACGGACGGTCCTCTAACGAAGGGGCCGGTATTGTAGTCGTGCCATCGCCCTGACCTTTTATTGTGGCAGGGGATGGCTCTACAGCATTAGTGTCAGGGTGAATTCGATTGCCAACATCGTGACTCCGAAGTCGTTGATTCTCAGCAATGAGATCATCGAGGTATCTGATTCGTCAGAAAATGTAAGGTAAGGGATAAAAAGTCTAGACTTACTGCTGGCTGACCTTCACGAGACGGTTCTTACGCGGGTAAATGCATTCTGACGCCTTATTTCCCTGAAGACAGTTGTTGCAAGGGTTCCCCCCTGAGCATTTGACCTGGCCTTTGTTAGTGACTGAGAGGCCTAATAAAATCTACCCAAACTTTATTTTACCTTGCGGGAGTGGCATCTGCGGCATCTAATGGAAAGGTAAGTGAAAGCATTTACAAGGGAAAGGGCCGGTTCGTACGCTGTGGGTTTGGTCTTTCGACGGGTCACGGCTGGAACCATTCCACTTGAGGATTGAACTCCATTCTTCTCGTCGATATTTGATACATCCCCAGCAGAAGTGCTAGGACTACCGTTTCGTAAAGGCATTGTGGTACACTGGGCTATTCAAGAGCAACGAGGTCGGCAAGATACCCGACGCCGTGTGCACGGGACAAAGGCAGCGGAAGGGGGATTCAGCAACCGAATAGGCTTGCACAAAACTCGCTTCCATGAATGATCTTCGCAATCAGTGGAGAAGCTGACCCATGCCGATTGGACTTTTTCAAGATGAGATCGCTCGTGACGATGACATGAGTAAAGTAGAGTCTAGTGGCCGAGATCGTTCGGCGTAATGAAAAGCTTTCACCGAGATTAGTCATTCACTAGATCCTTCATATCGGCATCAGACCCGTTTTTGCCGAGCCCTACCTTCCTACCTCGGCTTCTTGCGTAGTTTTTTAGTCGGCATCTTAAATAAGCCGCCGAATTGCGGCCACTTAAACCTTGCGTCAGCTTCACAATCGATGAGATGGCCCCGAACTTCGCTCCAAAGGTCGATCCGGGCCCACTTATCGAGTCACCAGGCATGGATGGAAAAGATTTCGCGGCTTTAACGCGGGGTTTTGGAGGATATATGTATTTTGGCACCTGAATTTCTCATGAGGCTTTAAGACGAGTTTCTGACTATGACCATTGAATCTTGTAACGCTGGAGGCATTGCAGCCATGAATAGCGAACCCAAAACCCAGGGCCCGCTTGATGTGCCAGCGGCACCACTGTCTCTAGATCCTCCCTTGGGAGCCATTGACGACGATGTGGTTGAGCTGCCTACTTGGCGGAAATGGATCATTCTCTTTGTTGTCTGCTGGATGGCGCTCCCAATGACGTTCTGGAGCACGGCAGTTATGACGGCTACTCCCGAGATTGCTTCAGACTTCAAGACAACTTCTACCAGCATTAGCACCGCCAATGCCGGCGTATTCGGCGCCATGGCGTTCTCGGCACTAATATGGCTTCCCATCAGCACTATTGTCGGCCGACGCACGGCATATCTTATTGCAAATGTGATGTTATGCTCATGTTCTATTGGATCAGCCCTGTCTCCTAATATGGCATGCTTTACGACGCTGTGGGTTATTGGTGGCACCACTGGACCTTTCTTCCTTGTGGCAGGACAGACGATCCTTGCAGATATTTTCGAGCCGGTAAGTCTTTGTCTTGTGAGCATGCTACTACCCAGATCTGAACTGATCGAATAGACCGTCCGAGGAACAGCGGTTGGGTTCTTCTTGGGAAGCTGTGTTAGTGCAAATACTATAGGTAAGAAAATCGTTGCTGAATACATTCGCGGACTTTCTAACCCGTCTACAGCCCCATTGGTGGGCAGTATCATCGCAACTTTCACCAGCTGGAGAGTCATATTCGGGGTGGAAGCTGGCATGTCCCTCTTTGGTCTCATTCTAGCCTTCTTTTTCGTTCCAAAAGCGAGTGAGATCGGAAACCCCAAAGCAGTTGACACAGCGCCAATGGAGACGAAGAAGGAGATCCTCCGAGCTTTTAATCCGATGCATGTCTTTCGACAGTTCAAGTACCCCAGAGTACTGCTTGCTGTAGGTTCTGGAACTGTTATGAAAGTTCACAATTTTTTATTGACCAAATTTATTGACCAAATATCAGAACCTCACCTGTGGATTACTGTCGTTTAACCAGTACGGCTTGCTAAGTTCTGTCCGCCGAGTAATCAACCCTCGCTTCAATCTCACATCTCCCCTTTCAAGTGGTCTGTTCTACTTGGCGCCTGGTGCGGGCTTTCTCATCGGCAGCACTATCGGTGGTAAATTGTCGGATCAAACTGTCAAGCGGTACATCCGCAAGCGCAACGGTTTGCGGCTTCCAGAAGATAGACTCAATAGCAGTCTGCCGGCAATTCTTGTGGTTCTTCCGCTTGGCACTCTGCTTTATGGCTGGAGTGTACAGAACAGAATAGGAGGGATGACCCTTCCCATAGTCAGCTCCTTTGCCCAAGGAGTCGGACTTATGGCATCTTTTAGTGGCCTCAATACCTTTTCCGCCGGTAAGTCTTGCTACGCTTTTCATCTCAAGCTCTCTTCTAACTTCGGATCAGAGGCACGACCGGCACACAGAACTGCTGTTATCAGTGGTAAATACGTAGTTCAGTACAGCTTCGCCGCTGGAAGTGTTGGCGGGGTTGTCCGAATGATTGGTGAGGCCGGTGTTGGTTGGACTTTCACAGCAAGTAGGTTTTATTGGCCCATTCCGTAGCCAAAGCCTGTTGCTAACGATAAATTTAAAGGTGCCTTTGCCGCTGTCCTGGGGGGTGCTTGCGTTGTGATGATCGCGCGATTCGGTAAGAGCTGGAAGCGTTAATGTCACGATAAGGCTTAGAAACGGTGGATCGATCTTCGAATATGCATACAGGCTTGGTAATAACGTAGAAAATGTAGAGCGGCCATGAAAATCTACGATAGAGGACACAGGGTTTCCTACAGCACTTAGCTCAATCTAACTCGAGAAAAAATTGATGATATAGTATCGCTTGATTACTATTCTTAATAGCTACTCTCTACCTATGCGATTAGTTTCTGAATGCTATGGTGGTCAACATGTGAAGACATTTCTCCTGAAATCTAGTTGAATCAACAGCATAACTGCTTAACAAATTAATACAGCTGCTGAGCACTGTGCTCTTCCCATAGAGGATATCGTAGATGTTAAGTGTTTTCTTTTTAAAGCGATACAATTAGGCATCAATGCTAATGTGTCTCGTCTTAAGTTTCAAGAACCATCTAACTATGAAACCAGGGATGTTCTAGGATCTCAGCTGCAGTCAGGCGCTTTGAAGGATCGGCTTCAAGTATCCAGTGAATCAAATGCAGTAGCTCCTTCTCCTCCATCTCATTAACCTCGTCAGGCTTCTTTTTACTAAAACGAGTTTCAAGAGATGGGAAATGCCTAGCACCGTCTTCTGCCTCTTCACCATCGAAGCTTGACATGCTTGAATGGTTCGAGCCTTGGTCTTCCAAAGTTGCGACACCATCTTTAGGAGGGTTCAGCCTATTCCCAGTTGCGTCGAAATAAGTGCTTCCTCGGCGCCATAGTTTGAACAAGCTTTTTGGCAACGGACCGAGAGTTTCGTGAATTTGTACGAGATGGTCATCGTTGATATCCTCATCAAACTCGTCTCCTTTGAGGGCATCAGCACGGAAGAGCGGCATCCCTGTAAGTAGCTCGAATAGGAGGCACCCAAAAAACCAGATATCAAGAGCTTTTCCTGGTGTAAGGCCAAGGATGAGCTCGGGACTTCGAAGCGCTACTGGTGTAACGGTTTTGCTTGGAGGACCAGATTCGTAGAACGCTATTAACTAATAAGTGTCCTTCGGTGAAAGAAACTGCTCTAAAGTTGCACGTACCAGCACCTAAATCAGCAATTTTTACCAATGGATTCATCTCAGTTGAAGTATAGTCATAGAGGCTTTGCCCTTCAATAAGATATGGAGCCGCCCAAATGTCTCGCTTGCCATCAAGTCGTACTAAAGGGTTACCTTGGTCGGGGGACTGTTTCAAGCTTGCAATTGTCTCAGGATTAACTTCGATATGCCGAATACTAACGAGGATGTTTCCAGGTTGAACATCTGCATGGACGATGTTGTTCTGATGAAGAAAGGTCAACCCTAGCAGAACATCTCGCGAGACCCGTTTAGAGAACTGCTTAGTGAAGCGGCGCTCCCATGGCTCCCCATATTGAAAATGGGGACATAGACGTAACATTACGTCTATATTTGACCCATTGGGTCAAAAACAAAACACGGATGACAACCGTTAGGATCCCGGTGTTGGAACTAGTCTTTGAGCCCCAGGAGATGGGATGCTCCGCGATCCTGATCGTGTGTCTGAATAAGCGGATAGAAGGAGATTTCTTTGTCAACATGATCCTTGGCTGTGTCGGCGAGAGCGACCTTCAGACCTACGTATTCCTGAAACCTAAAGAAGTCAGCAGATGGGATTGACCAGGGTATGGCATTGATGAAAATTTTATACCAACCTTTCGTCTATGGCCAGCCAGACAGTCGAGTACGAGCCATATCCCAACTTGCGAATCACTCGATATCGGGAGTTGAACACATCACCAAGGCTCACTGGATGGTACCCGCCCGGGTGATATGCTTCGGCCCATTCGCATGCCGTGCTATTCATCTTGAAGCGCAAGTCTGCGTCATCATCGGGAGCCCGGCTCCCTGGAGTTGGTGGTTGGGACATTATTTTCGGTGAGGATGGGAGAGCCGTGGAGTAAAATGGGAGTTAGTTTGTTGATGCTCGTGGAGTGATAGAAGGAATGTTGGCTGCGTGACAATTCCTACTGACTGTGTCCTCTGGGATGAGTCATAGCGGTAGTAGTGGGGTTTCCAGGTGCATTGAACCGCTAGCCTTGTCCTTCTGGCACTATTAGAGAACCTGAAAGCTGTTGGCGCAGTCATTCATCGCGAAATGTTGGGATTTCTCATCGCAATTAATCGTCGGAGTCGATCCCGGCTCCCATTTCCCAGTCGCGCAATGTCTGGCGCTTTTTGGTTAGACGGATAACTTCTAGGCGCGTATAGGCGCTACTCCTGAAACAGATGTCTTAACTCTATCCAATCAATCAACCCGAATAATCCGCCCTCGTTTGTGCGTAACGCGCGGCTAGGGTGAATTCCATTTTTATCGGCCAATAAAAACAAACTAATTAGCGCGGTGATGCTGTTCTGGGGAGAGGGATAAGAGACTGCCTCTTCATTTCTGCATGAAGAGTCACTTGAGGACTGGTTTCAAGGGGAGGTCAAACAATACCTGCTATTAAGGTGAGTTCTTCAATGAAAAGTATCACTGATAAATAACATCTGCCTACCCACGATGAAAGTTTAATGCCAAAAGCTGAGCTCATAGCCACTCCTGGTATGTACTGATTTTCTTTTCTATTTTTATTTCCTGGTGTCATCCTTCTGTTTTCTTTACCAGGAACCAACAGCTAAAGTGGGTCTACCTTAACAAACGTGTTATGTTGGTTGTGAACTTCATTGGTGTTACTAACGCAATGCATATCTACCTTCTAGGACCAACATCAGATTCTATAGATAGGTAAGTTTCAGGTCTGGCCGGAACACTGGCCAGCCGTTAACGATTTCAAAAGATGGGCGTGTCTGCAAATGCGAGATAGCTGTGAGAGAAAATAGAATGCGAAGATTATAGATGTACACGGAACGGAAACCATAGCGTGAAATATAAAGTGTCGCATTCGCTAGGTCCCAGAGAGATGAAGCTGAAAGACTCTTGATTTTCTATCTAATTGAAAGTAACAAGGTCGGGTTTAAATGTGCATTCAATCGGTCCGAGGGAGCCAATTTGCATGCCAATTCACATACCATATAGCAGACCGGCGTTCCAATGCTCTTTCCTGTGACATAAAGTACCCGGCCATTCTCTCACTGATGAGTTCTCTATACCACCGAACATTAGTACTGGAGCTTTGAACCTTCAAATATGAAAATATTGACACTGAATTCTATTATTCCTCTTCACTATGGTCATTGAGCGCAGCAAAATTCGATTCTTTGAGAACCAAGTGCCCAACGATAGGGGCTATCGGTCCTACCTGAAAGACCTTATTGAACTCTTCGTTGACAATGACCCAAATAACAAAGGTCTCTACCTGTGTTGCGGCAGTCATTCGGTAGGTAGACGACAGCCCACTATAGGCCCTCAACTCTGACTATGGGCCAGAACATCAGACCACACCAGTGCGCGCGACCATCGGTGCCATTGCACCGTTGATTTTTATAACCTTGCTGCGGATGGTGGCGCGGAACATCACGTCACTGAAAATGTACCTACCCTGAGTTATAATGGTTGGAAGAAGAAGAATCGACGCAGGTGAACAGAATGCCCCCTTGCGTGTTGCTAGATGCGGAGGATTATGGGGCAATCAACCCAAGACAACATGAGCCTAACCTAGTTGCTTGTTGATTACCCACAGCTAGCCACTAAACCGGCCGACGAGCAGCTTACTGGGGCCTTTAGTCTGTGGGGAGCTGCAAGACAAACAGCTGCGATGGAAGGAATAGGAGAACAAAGTCAATAAAAGCAAAGGCTCGAGGGAAATGCGGCAGCTAGATGTGACATGCACAAATTAATGAGAGCGTAAATAACTTCAAATTTGGATTGAAATCAAGCCTGAGTTCTCGGACTAAAGGATGGTTGAAGGATAATAAACTCCGACTACAGGAGGTCTATAACTTGCGATGGCACCATTATCCCTTTACCAAATACTAAAACAGGCTCCAACCTTTAAATACTTAAGACTAAAAAGATTGATAAGTCTATTGATAATACGGTGAAATCTTCTATTCGGTGGTTGTTCCAGGACTATTAACCATTAGAATCGGGGATACACCCAGGCCTCGTATTCTGAGAATCGTCGACTTTCAAAAATTGGTGCCTAATAAAAAAGGGAAGTGGGGGGGATACGGAGCAATCTGAGGTGACAGGCAGTTCAGGTGGAAGAGAGAGGTCCATCCATAGTGACGTAGGGCCGCCGGCAACTGTCGGCCGGGAACTCCATCGCGGTGACTTTCCGCTCGGCCCCACCTCGGCCGGCGACCCTGGAGTTTCCGGTCGGCTTGCACCGGCTTGTACATATCAACAACTTTGACGTATTAACAATCATCACCTTGTACTCACTTCATCTTCCATCATCGAGTAACTGGGATTGAGAATCTAGTAGCAATCGAGCAGCTCTGTCAAAATGTCTTGGCTACCTATTCCTCCCACGTCTCACTTCTCTTTGGCGAATATCCCCTTCGGCATCATCTCCTCCGTCTCCAACCCCTCTCCTCGTCCCGCCATTGCAATCGGCGACCATGCTCTTGACATCCAGGCATTCGCAAACAGTGGCGGATTCGCTGCCTCGCCCGAGATCCAGAAACACGCAGCCGTTTTCTCTTCGAGCACCTTGAATGCCTTTGCCGCTCTCGGGCGCCCGTTCCATCGCGCGGTCCGTGAATATCTCCAGGCTGTCTTGGCCGAGGACACTAAGTACCCGGAGGTGCTAAAAGACAATGGACAACTCAGAAGTCTGGCAATCCTACCGAGGTCAGAGGTAACGAATCATCTCCCCTTGGCTATTGGCGACTATACCGATTTCTATGCTGGAAAGAACCATGCCTACAATGTTGGTGTCTTGTTTCGTGGACCCGCAAATGCCTTGCAGCCAAACTATACCCATCTCCCAGTTGCATACCATGGGAGGGCGAGCAGTGTGGTCCCATCCGGAACACCAATCAGGCGACCCTGGGGCCAAATACTGCGACCAGACTCCAAGGTGCCCACCCTCTCTCCGTGCGAGAAACTCGATCTCGAACTGGAAATGGGCATGTTCATCTGCAAGGAAAACGCATTGGGCACACCTGTGCCTGTAAATAAGGCTGAGGAACATATATTTGGCTATGTTCTTATGAACGATTGGAGCGCGCGAGACATTCAAGCTTGGGAGTATGTGCCTCTCGGGCCGTTCACTGCAAAGAACCTCGGGACCAGCATCAGTCCATGGGTGGTTCTTGCCGATGCACTCGAAGCAGCAAAGGCGCCGGGAATATCGAATGACACGGAGCTGTTGCCGTATTTGAAGCAAAACTCGAAGGATAATGTCCTAGGCATTGAGCTCGAAGTGGATCTCATCAGTAAGTACACCTCCCCGAAATCCTGCTCCTGTTGTATGCTGAATAAAGGGACTGTAGCTGCAAACGGGAACAAGACAACTATTAGCAAGACCAATTCGAAGAACTTGCTCTGGTCATGGCCTCAAATGATTGCACACCACACTATTACTGGATGTAATCTACGGCCGGGTGATTTGCTTGGATCCGGCACCATTTCTGGTACGGAACCTGGCACGGAGGGGAGCATTCTCGAGCAGACCAAAGGTGGAAAGGTACCATTAAGCCTATCAGCAGGTGAGGAACGAAAGTTCCTCCAAGATGGAGATACCCTCGTGATCCGGGGCTGGTTTGGAAAGGAGAATTCTTTAGTTGGGTTTGGCGAGGTGTCTGGTAAAATTGAGGCTGCTCTGCCTCTTTTCTAGATCTTAAAAGGAATGACCGATTGTTGACGGGTGTAAAATTTGATGCTATAACGATATTCTTAAAATCAAATTTTCAATTGACTATGGCCTGCTAACGAAAACTATTGAGACCGCAATTCCTCTGGTGTATCGGGTTGATTGAAGTAATGTGCCTTTACTACCGCTGGATGATCTTTCAAGTTCTCTGCGATCCTCTTAACCGTTGGAAAGGCGGCAATGTCAACTCCAAACCTCTCAGCATTCCAAACAGCCGGTATGAGACATGCATCTGCCATGGTAATTTGGTCTTCGACCGAGTACTTTCCAGCACACGTCTTTGCGACAGCTTCATATGCACGCAGCCCATCGGTCATAAGCTGACGATTCCACTCCTCAGCGTTGCCTCCCAGCTCTCGTACCCGTCTCATTACCCGCAAGTTTGTCACAGGCTGGATATCGGCACACACAATATTCACAAGCGTGCGAACCAAGGCCCTCCCTTCAGGATCGGAAACTGGCGGAAGAAGAGAGTTCTCTGGGTGTACTTCGTCGAGATATTCTAGAGCGGCCATAGATTGCCCAATCCTGAAACCGGGCCGTTGAGCATTGTGAGGGACGAGTAATGGCACTGAGGCAGAAGGGTTGAGGTCTCCATGTTTGTCAGATAGTTGCTCGTTCTTGAGCAGATTGACTGGAATGATTTCGAATGGAATAGACTTTAGATGAAGGGCAATGCGAAGGCGGGCGGAACAGGAAGAGCGGAAGTAGCTATAAAGCGTGTAATCAGGCATGTTCGCAGAGAGAGGCGGGGTTTTCTTGAATATAGTATCTGTGTCTGCATCCGTTCACTGAAATCCGAGGTTGCAGCTGTCATTACTTATGTCATACTGGCAGTCGTCGGGACCTTGAAGGCCAATTGGGTTGTCACCCGCTTCTAACCTCTCGATGCCGAAGCCTGGAAAAGCACGGATTCTAATTATGACCATTGCGGGGAGAATCCGGGGAAGATCTCAACGTCCTGCGGAAGACTTCCGATGTGGGGAAGGATCAAAGAACCGAGAGCATGCTGTGGGATTTTCACCAATAATATTGAAACACCAAACACCAAAGGTCTTATTTGTAGACATATTATCGGCCGTGCCAGGTGAAAGGCTTATGGTGCAGGGTACTAGAGAAGAGTCGGTTGTTGAACTTGGCAATGGTATTCTATTCCACCGATTCTCACCAAACGATGCGTTTGGAGACAATTGCTTTCAACGGCGCCAGCATCAGGGAGAGAAAAGTAACATCGATAAACACATTTAGTCAGAACCTCATCACGGAGCCTAAATTAATAGCAGATCCTTCGAAGGATAGTTGCATCTCTTTTTTGCCGAACATAATAAGTGCCCCAGTTTCGTCTAAAGCATCAGTTTGAAGTATTAAGAAATTCACCATCGGCAAGGAAATACGTTCTCATCGATCATAGCCTTTACCAGAAATAAAGAGAAGGTATATGATGCCGCTCTTAGTTCTGGAGAATTCAGTACTCCTAATTTTGCGTAGCGCTTTGACTCCGTCGACATTGTGATATATTGAAAAGGGATCCTGTCGACGCTAGTCCAGATCGCACCGTAGGCGATTGTAACGCTCTATACAATGGTAGCGATATCTGTATTATCGCTAGTACCGTTGCTATCATCTATGGATGAGACGCTGCCCTATTAAAAGTCAATGACATTAAGCGGGTAGGTTCGATGCCGTTTCCGTAAAAGCCTTGCTTGATGAAGAGGTGATGCATATGTACGCTGAGGTTGCTAAATGCATTGCCTTGCGAATAGCAGCATTGTATTGCCTTGCTAAGTAAACTTAAATGCCTTAGTTATTGTTATCGAAGCTCGAAATACCTTGACTATGTCTGCGATGGACATCACTTAACTTGGCTTCTGGAAGCCAAGTAGTCTAGAGCGTTATAAACGGTACAAGCTTGGAAGAGATGGAATCATATATGGCAAGACAGGATAGTGGGACTGTGACAGCCTGTAGGGGCTGTCATGAGCTCGAATTCGTTCTATAAAAACCGTGAGTTAGTTGTATGCTAAGGTATAACTGTCTTAAAGCACGTTCTAGTACACACTCCTCTCTCTTTTACAAATTCGGTTTGGCAGAATCTTTCTTCGTTCGTAGGATGGATTGTTGAGTCATCGACGCGACGAGGTTCCCCTGCTCATCCCAAAGCCTCCCTTCTGAGTATGTTCGACCAGCGCCTCCACGCGAGGTCATCTTCTCCCTAAAATGCCAAGAATCAAGTTTGACTTCCGGTGTGAAAATCCGAAATGCGAAATCGAGAGACGAACAAGCCGCTGCGTCCTCAAACCAGAGGTGGTTGTGGGTAAGTGGCAGGAAGGAGAGAGCCATGTCCATGAGAAATGCCAACGCAGCCATGTTTTCGCTTTTTGAGAGATTTGTTTCTCTTGTCCGTATCCATTCTCCCGATGTTTTGGCAGTGATGTGGCGATTATCCTGAGTGGTTGGCACATGTTTGGCGGCACCCGTAAGGTTTTGGCTAGCAACGCCATCAACACAGTATCGCGTCTCGAAAAAGTCCACAGATGCTCCAAACGACTTCTTGAACCCCAGGGCCTGAGCTTCGGTAATGTCCCCTCTAGCTTGCAGGGTTCCCAGACGTGTCTCGACCGTAGGGCAGTCTTCGGGTTTGGAGACAGTAGAGACCGGAGGGGCTGAATAAGCGAGAAGTGACGGCTCCTCGACATGGAAGTCCGCTAAAAGCTCAAGACATGTGCGAAATTCGCCATTTGGTTGCTTTTGTTTGACTTGGACTCGTCGTGTTGCAAAAGATCTAGTATCTCTAGTGTTCTGAACGCTGCAGTACAGCCTCTCGGTGGTTGATGCAGGACCCAGGTAATGCCCAAGCACGGAGTAGAGGGATACCAATGGCGGCACAGTGGCACAAGCTGCACTTACGGCGACTCCTAACGTGCAGCCACCGTATGCAATTGGCATCGCGTTACCCATCCTGATAGCGCACAGTTTTGAGACATACTCGCCAGGTTGGAGACGCTCGACGGCAATTTGCTCGGCTAGTGAAGGGGCCATGGCTCGATTGTAGACTATTGGTCAGGGAGAATGCTTTGATAGTCGACAAGAAACGAAGGTAGCCCAGATCCTTGCAGAAGCTGTTGATGAAATAGGAATATGAGATTCGGCTTCGGTGGGGACAGTGGGAGATTCATCCGAGGTAAGTGGGGACTAACATCGCAGATTTAGATCATATGTCGGACATCTCCTTAGCCACCACAACCTCGCCTCGTTAGGTTCAACCAAACGATACAGGCAACACAGAGAATTTTGAGGAAAAGCCATTGGAAAGGAAAATTAAAAAAAGACACAGTAGCGGATGTTCGTGGTCGTCACCAACCTAACTACTAATCCAACACTTACTAGCTTATCTACCGGAAAGTGGACCGGATCGCGTCTTTCCAGATATATAAGGAACCATTCCTGCAGTGTGACCCCCAGCTGGAAAAACAACCTGGTGCTCTGGCGGCCCAGGCATCGTGGATATTGTCCACGGTTCATAACCGATTACGGTAGGGCGGCTTAGGAGGTTGCTGGTGTTAATAAAGCCCATATGAATAACTCTACCACTGCGCCGTGGCTTTTGGTGAGAAATTCCATGTTTTTGGATTGCATCCAACGACGGTCAAGTCTGTCTAGTGAGTGAGTCTGAATTGCGACGGGATTTGGCAAGTAGGTAGTAATCCTATTCACTGATTGGGCTCACAGCATATATAGTCGAGTCGATGAAGCCAAGTACCATCATTGATGTCTCGTGAGATCAGTATCATGTTACTGCTATGCATCCCTAAATGATTTTTCCGACTCTATAGTTTGACGCAATTGCAATACCCGGGGTTTTCTAACACTCTAAAACAAAAAAAGATGCCCTCGCCGCTGTCATTCCTCGTTGTCGGCACCTCTGCCACATAAGAGGCTATCGCTCATGGTTCGGGATTTCGCTTGCAAAGTTGTGGATGCTGAGAGAAAAGCGAAATGTTAGTAACAACCATAGCGTATCATCGGCGGTGACAAACCTGATATCTTCTCGGTACTCCGGGCCAGCACCGTACACAGGCCCGCTGTTCGTTACCACCACCGGGTTTTCTGATGATTCTGCTGTGTCTACGACCGTCAAGCCAGCCGCAGCAGCTTTACGCTTCTTTCCTTTCCGCAGCGAGCTAAGATGCTCAAAGTAACCCTCTGGCACGCCCGTCACGTACTTGCCGTTGAATACGCCTACCTCAAAGTCCTCCACTTTGCTGTCCTTCTCAGCCGCATCCCTACAGGCAGCCTTTAAGCCGTCCAGAGTCAGGTAGACAAGGTGGTCTGCCTGGATGTACTTGGCGATTTCCTCTGTTGTCCGGCCATGGGCGGCAAGTTCTAAGACACGTCAGTAAAGAAGACTCGCCTACTTAGATATAAGAAAAGGTATTTCACCAGCAGGATCAGCCAGATCAATGCCGTACTACATAAGTTAGTACAAAATTGCACTGATGCATATAACATGCAGATTCTACCTACAATGTGCTGATTCGTGATTTCTGGCGAGCAGCTCGCAAAGATCACCTTTTTGGCTTTGCATTCCCGGACCATTTGCACCTACAGAATCCAAGTAAGGTTAGAATTTCATCATATTAGATCCTAAGTGCCGCGACACAGGGTAGCGTACAATTTCGCGAGAAGTGGTGCTAGATGGACACGGTTAGCAAAAGTACTTCCACTATAAAAGGTTTCGATAATTACGAACCCCCGAACAAGGCTATCGTCGACAACTAAAACATTACGCCCTTCGAATTCGCAGTCGATGGGTGAGAGCTTTCGGCGGACGCTCTTTTTGCGTAGTCCTTGGTTAGGGACTAGGTAACAAGAAGCTTCGTTAGCTACCCGGCGAACTTCAAACTGAACAACTGTGGCAGCAAGGACAACTCACGGATGAAAGTCCGGAACACATATCTATCATGTATCGTTAGCTACAAAAGCCCAGGTAAATATCATGGGGCATTCCAGGTGAGAAAGTGACGAAGTTCTGTAGGGAGGTGTGCAAGCTGCACGGAGGCTCTGAGTCGGAACCACTACGCTCTACGGCCTGCGTTTGGTCTGACTCCCAAGATGAAAACAGGAGGCTAAGAATTCACATACCGATTTTTCACAAATGCGTTCGAGTATGGCTTGTTGAGTTGTTCGGCTAGTACAGCTGCTGAAGTGTTGCTAGTCTGTTGCATTCAAGTTGCTTGGTCAGCCAGCTGTCGCACTTGAGATGTCGATGAAGGTATACCTCAGGGACCGGAACAACTAAAAGCAATGGCGTTAGTATACTATAAGGATAATAAGGGCGTAAAGAATACTTGTCACATACCAACATCAATCTCGTCAATAACCTTATCGCCCAAAACTTCCCTCATCCTCTTTGCCAGCTCGATTCCCATGTTCTGTCGGCTACGGTAAACCGAAATTCCATCCATGACAGTGTCAGGCCTAGCGAAGTAGACGTATTCAAAGACGTCAGGGCTATAGGTTCTCTGCTGGACGACTTGGCGGTAGATAGGAGCGCATCCCTTTTGGATGAACACAGCCTCGCCTGGCTTGATATCACGAATATTGCCGAAGTTGAGCTGCTTCAGTGCAACAGACTCGGAAGCCATGAAGTAGTCGGTGGCTCCTTCTAAGGTGAGAGATGGTCGGGATCCGATACAAAGAGGTCGAATACCGTTCGCATCTCTATGCAAACAGTTAGACAGAGGCGCTATGTCACCAGCCCGACTATCTCCAGCAGACGCACCGGAATCCAAGAATACCAAAACCAGCAATCATTACAGTGCAAGCAAAAGCTCCCTGGCACTTCTCGTATACCGCTCGGAGAGCGGTGAAGATGTCTTCGGAATTCACTCGAGACTTGCCGAGTTCAGTGAGAGCGTGGGCGTAGATGTTGAGCCTAAAGACCCTGGTCAGACAACGCGCCTGTTGACTCGCAATTTGCTCGCTACCCACAGAAGCTCTGAGTCGGAATCTGAATTGATGTGTCGGTGGGCCTCGACGTCAAGGAACTCGCGCAGTTCCTCAATGTTGATGAGGTTTCCATTAACGCTCATGCAGATGCCAAATGGAGTGTTCACTTCCGAGGGTCAGCTGAATTGCCAAATGGACAACGGGGTTCGTTCGTCGGAGTACCGTAAAAGGGCTGCGCTTCGGATCTGTCAAGTCGGACAAAGTTAGCAAATTCGCGAGAGCCTTCGGGAATCCTCGAAGTGCTACATACGCAGAGGAGCTTCCGGCAGTCGGGTATCTCAGGTGGCCGATGCCGAGGTTTCCAGGCAATTGTTGAAGCCGGGCTCCGTCACTCATGACCCTAAATTCGGTACGGTTCGTTAGCCACAGATCCAATGGCTATTGTAGAAGTCGTTACGTGCTTCGAGACTAAGCCGTTTCCCTTGGCTTGGTACACTCGTCCGCCCTCGGACACGGTGATGCCCGCAGCATCCTGACCACGCTGCTCGGCTTGTCAGCGCTCAAACTTGCGGGATGGCTTCGTTGCGGTCCACTGACATGTTGGAGGTAATACAACGACTCATGGCTGTTATAAAAATATATTAGATAGCTGCTTTTCCTAGGGTTACACCTAACCTCAAACTGACATGTCAATGGCGGCGGTTGTGGCCTTTGGGTCGCCGAGCTGTATGGACGAGGCTAGGGTCAGTATCTGTATCACAGATCGCGAGTCGCGGTTCACGAGTCGCGGGACGAGGAGGGACAGACAAGGAGAGCGGTAACACCACACATTGCAGCTTCGATCGATGCCGTGTCGAGTACGAGCGGCTCGGGTTTGGATGCGTTCGTTCCTGTCGGTCAATCGAATTGGTCGCGGTTGAGAGAACAAATTTCCAACCCACTGGTTCCTGCGGCAAAACTTTTTGGGCTACAGCCGGTTGGCGGGGTCCGATTGCGGGGTGGCCGCTTATCGATAAGAAAAAAATTGCTGGTCATCCCGCTGTGAGCTGCTCTTCGCTAGCTAGCTATCTTTAGGCTGTATTCTGGAGGGGCGTGCGCGCTATTAATCCGCTAATTGCTACGCTCTCATTAATTTTGGGTCGGGAATTATTTCATCATGGCGAGGCTTAGAACTGAACATACTATTCCTTGGCTTCTTGCTTGCAACTTGCCATATACGTTGTTTATATCTCGCTATTGAAGTTTAAGAAGCTTGCTTACGTCGTTATTATTTCTTTTCAGTTACATTACCATTGAAGCCAATGACTCTATAGCTAGTCTACTAAAGCGGCGAATAATGGTCCAAAGCAGTGTTGAAGTGGATAAGTTTCGCTGCCGAATATGCGGGAAGACAAGCTCCTCAGGTACGCACACCCTACCAACGTAACTTGCCGCTATGCAATTACTGTCTTCTCACTATTGGCTCCTGCGTAGATACTTCGCTGAAGCGGCACTTGCGTTACTGTCGCAGTCGAGGTGCCACTGCTAGGCCCCGCACCAAATCGTGTGAAAGTTGCATCAAAGCCAAGACCCGGTGTGAACTGGGAGTCTCTAGCTGTCTTAGATGTAGCGAAAGGGGCCTTGAGTGTTCTTTTACATCTGCATTTACATTGGAGCATATGAGAACTGATTCGCTCACCGCGAATGGAGGGATGGCCGAAGCATCCGTAGAGTCAAGTGTCCCCTCCTTTGCGACAAGCGCCACAGAACTTCCACGTCGGGACTGGGGTCGAGTTTTGATTCGGCTCTTGGTATTTTGGCTTCGTTACCAACCCCCTCCCTTGCCTATGATACACATACCGCCACATCTTTGAGACTCTTCGAGCCAAGGGTTTTCCAGACGCCGAGTCAGATGATAACTTCAACAGTGGGGGCTGGCATCTTACGCTCCTATCCTACACTCATGAGAGACCGAGAGACTCTTCCTCCATTTATTCATCCTTATTATTACGGGTCTCCGGGAGATAATTGGGCGTTACCTACGACACTTGAGACGGCTACGACCATCTCAGAGCTGTTCGTACACGATCCACCAGAGGTCACGCCCCGAATCCACCACGAACAGCAACGAATCAAATCTTGTACAATGAACATGGACGTTGAGGATAGCCTCGCTTCCTGTCAAGCGCTGCTCGTATACATGCTCATGCGGATCGCCGGCGGTCCTTCCGTGGAGCAGGCCGACGTGGAGCTCAACCAGACTCTGTCTCAGGTCTGCCATCATCTCACTTCACTAATAGATGTCCAGTCTCACATTCACCACTTCTCTGCTTGGAAGCTGTGGATCATTGTCGAATCGAAACGCAGGATTAATAGTGTGTTACGTCTCATGTGCCAAATCTGGAACATCGACGTCGGACTGTCCTGCCCTTGCGCCGATACGACGACTTCATCACCGCTTCCCGCTAGTAAAAAGCTGTGGCAAGCTGATAGTGAGCGTTTATGGCACGTGGAGCTGGCAAGCAATACCTTCTACAAGGAATTGACTCCGCGGAACTTGATGAAATTCCGAGGCGCCACGGTCCACGGCTACCCAGCTGGAGAAGAGTGGGCTCGTTGGTATGCCGGTACGGACGAATTGGGTATCATTGTTGTTATTTCAACCAGCCTTATGTAAAGTAAGACTTCATCAAGTCCAGTATAGAGAGCAACGGAACTCCGTGACGCTGACCCCACAACCAAATTTGGGAGCAACTTAAATGGAGCAATTGCCGCCTCTCTGGAAGAGAGCTTCGACACTTCATCCAAATTACTTTTAAATCCCGTTTCTATCTTTATTCCAGTGGAACCATTCAGTATGGCCCCTTTTCTCTCACTCACTACTACTTGGCACTCCAATAGCTACCCAGCGATAGCCCCCCCTAGGTCTGAACTATCGGCCGTCGGCAAAACTGTCCTCATCACCAGCGGCGTAAGTGCAGATCTACCGTATTCCAGGGTCAAAAGACACCTTAAACCGATTGCTGACGAAAAGCACTGCAAAGGGAACCGGAATAGGTGCTAGTATTGCTCGTGGCTTCGCAGCAGCAGGTTCTACGAAGATCGCCATTCTCGGTCGTCGCCTATCATATCTGGAGAAAACAGCGAGAGAGCTCGAAGACACCTTTTCAGGGCTCCAAATTCTCGCCTGCGTTGCAGATGTCTCCAATAAGAGCTTAGTCGATGCAGCCTTCGACAAAGTAGCTAAGGAACTTGGGCCTATTGATGTCCTAGTCAACAATGCTGGCTACGTAAATACGGGTGCGACCGTAGCAGAAATGGATATTGATGACGCCTGGGCTGCCTTCAATACCAACACGGAAGGAAGTATGCTAGTTGCGCAGGCTTTCAGCCGCACCGCACGAAAGCCCGACGCAGTTGTCGTCGAGATATCCTCTATCGCTGCGATCATGCCGCCATTTCCTACCGCAGCTGTGTACGCTGCTAGCAAGCTAGCCGCAACTAATATATGGGCCTGTTTCAGTGCCGAAAACCCTGGCATTCGTGTTGTGAGCCTCCAGCCCGGTCAGGTTGAGACAGACATGGCCAGGAAGGTTGGTGCACCCCCGCGAGACCATAGTAAGTGACCACTGGAAACTCTTCCGCGAGCATTTTCTTTCTAGAGCTGACAGAATGTAGTTGATCTTCCGGGCCATTTCGTTGTTTGGTTGGCGAGTCCGGAGGCCCAGTTCCTTGACGGTAACTTTGTATGTGTAAATTGGGACGTTGATGAGTTAGTTGCTCGCAAAGAGGAGTTTGAAACGTCTGATTTCGGGACTGTCAAGCTGGCAGGCTTGAGTGCCTTCTCGATATAATCCTTTCACTTTAGAATATCGATAAGTCGATAGAATATACTCGCTTCGGTGTCTCCGTAATTTTGGATCTTTGCATTTTTCTTGCACCATGCAATTGTCCATTACCTCTTAAACAAAATTATTTTTCATTTCGCTCTGTCAAATTTATTTCGTGATTGAACTGTGAAGTTGCCTGAACTGGACTTAATGATTGATGAAGCAACCAGGATTCGGATGTTCAATGAAGACGATGGCGTGGTTGCAAAATGAGGTAACCTATTGCCGACTGTTTAAAGGTCTCTCCAAGGCCTCCCCAAGGCTATCAGTATCTCCATGTGTCCTTGTATCAACCTTGACTCCGTTTAACGCCGCTTCCTTTTGGAACTCGGAATAACCAGTATAAACCCAGAGCAGCCCCAACATTGAAAATAATGTACACCCAAAGGAGGCCAAAATCCCTCCACCTAGTACTATACGATATCTCAAACCTATCCAAAAATTCGTTTGTAGAGGCAAGCGGGCAGTACTCGCACGATTCCTTGGAGGAGGCATTGAGAAGATATCCTCCCGCATACTTCATAAAGGGCCCCAAGTATTCCCCGCAGGATATTCCACCTGGCGGTATCATGAGAAGATATTCATTCTGAGAACATGCAACCTCGGAACCAGTGACTGCTGCTGACATGATGCCGCTAATAAGATATGTTCCGGGAGAGGCTCTGTACATGAACTTCCAAAAGGCTGGAATATCAACGTAGGGAACACCGACACTATTGATACTTGGTCAATTTCTAAGGCAAATATTTTGTCAGCATGTTAACTTACCCGCAAAAAGCGATGCAGAGCATCCACATCAAGGTCGCGAGGACGCCCGCCTCTTCAGGAGTTTCGATCCAAGTAATTGCAAAGTGTGAGAAAGTACTCGTGAAAAGCATAAACATCCACAGGAAGAGGAAAACGAGGAAACCACGAATTTGCTGGTCGTCGGACGTCGTGTTCTGAACAAAGCCGACTGGGTAGTACCAGCAAAAGTACATCAGTACTGCCATGAGGGTGTTCCAAGCAACTTCAACGATCATGTTAGAGAGTACAAAGGCTGAGAATCCGGGTTAGATAAAGATCAACAGACAGTGGTGTTTTGGGTACCTACTATTCCATCGATAGATCTTGGAGGGCCGTTCTCGGACTTCGTATAGGGCGCGCTGAGGGACGAACATTGGCATGATCTGTTCGTTGATGTTTCCAAAAAGCACAAGATACATGAATATTGCGTAAAGCTGATTCTGTAACCCTTGAATACTATTGTTCGCACTGAAGCTGAAGCCGAGATACAAGGACTATCAAGGATCTCAATTAGACTGAGGCCACCACGTCAACACAATGATGTTAGTTACATACCGCGAGGACAATGAGAATGATCTTGGACCAGATATACGTTGGGGACCTCCAGAAGTGCTTCCAAGTGCGGATCAAGACTTGCCAAAACTGCGTTTCGAACGAAGCTACAAATTCTTGGTGTTTAGAAGCGTCACCTTCCGTGGCTAGATTGGAATCAGTCGGTTTTGTGGCAGAAAGAGCATTGAGACGGGCTAGTTCCTTTTTGACAGCAGAATATTCGGGTGATTGTCGCCATATTTGGTGCCAGTCTGTACCCTCGGCGCCATCAGACGGCGGTTTGATGATCTGCAGCATATACTCCGCTGGATTGGCATCAGAGGGACAAGGTGGCGCCCCATTACGCTCGAGATATTCAAGGAGAGTGGTTGCTTTATCTCCAAGATCTGTCAATTAGCCGTCTATGAAGCGAGTTTGAGGGGTTGAAGATACTCTTACCACCGAAGTAAACTGTCTTACCACCCGGGGCCAAAAGCAGCAGCCGGTCAAACCGCTGGAACAGAATTGCTGAAGGCTGATGAATCGTGCAGAGGACAGCCTGGCCGCTTGATGTCAACTTCTCAATAAGATCGCAGATAGCCCATGAGGTTTGTGAGTCAAGTCCAGAAGTTGGTTCATCGAGGAAGACAAGGAGTTGGGGACGAGCAGCAAGTTCAACGCCAATAGTGAGGCGCTTTCGTTGTTCCACATTAAGACCCTCTCCCGGGACGCCGATCACTGCATCTGAGAATTCCTGCATATCAAGCATATCGATGACATGCTCAACATATTCCAGCTTTTCTTTCTGAGGAATCTCGGCAGATTGTCGCAGTAGGGCGCTGAACTCGAGAGCCTCTCGGACAGTCATTGTGTTCAAGTGAACATCCTGCTGCTGTACATAGCCGACCCGATGTTGGAAGGAAGCATCCGTTGGCATTCCGTCAATATGGGTGTTGCCGCTGACGACGCCCATAGTAACGCGGGTAGCAAGAACATCTAGTAATGTCGTCTTCCCAGCACCAGAAACACCCTGGAAGAATGTAAGCCCATAGAACCCGATAGCTACAGGGGTGACAATACCATTAGTGCCGTTGACAGCCCAGGCTTAACCCATCCGTTGACATTATCTAGAAGACGGCGCTCATGTCCCTTGATCTGAATATCATAGCATAGGTCTTCCCAATGGAACACTGATGCACCGGCCGTCAAACCACTAGATCCCTTGTTGTAATCAGTTTTCTCGGCCACAGCGGGGCGCTGCTGTGACTGTGCCTCGACGTCTAGCGTATTCTTCTTGAGGTTCCTGGGCATTTTTCCCCTACGGAAAACAAGCACCTCTCCCTTACTCTTTGGAGGTTTGGCGTACTCTGCGGAGATAATGTAGACGATGAAGAAGGCAAGGAAAAACCCGACGAGAATACCAACATTCCTGTTTTGGGGTGAGCGGATGTTTCCAAGTGACTACCGGTATTTGAATCGGACAGACCTCCATTTGTGCGCATTATAATAACTGAAAGATAGGTTAATGTACCTATTGCCGCTTACCATTGGAGAACCAGGAGTCGCACCAACAACTGCGCAGACCTGGGATTCCACAGGGAGGCCCTCGTAGCCGGGTCCTTGAGGAACAATTTGGGCGCAAGGAAAATCTCTTCCATAGAATTCGTTGGCCATCAGGGCCTCGAACGCATATGCTAATGGATTGATATAGTTCATCCAACGTGACCAACCCAGCATGTACGAGGTAGGAATCGTGAAGCCGGTGTAGATCATCAAGCCGAGACTCAAGATTGCGGCGGGAACCATAGCTTGATGAGACGTGCGGGTGAGGCATGCGATGGTCCTGTAGATGGAAGACATAACCAGCGTGGTAAGATAGGTGGTTAGGCAGAAGAAGAAGAAGTTGCCTGCATCCCGTCGTAGATGTGCCATAAAGTAAACCAAGATATTGAAAATGAACATGTTCACTGTCTTATATGGAAGATCAGTGATATAACTCGCGATGGCTTGGGCAGACTGATGAACAAAAGCGTATCGGTTGTGTTTCTCAACAACAGGCCGTTCTGCGTACACCGTCAAAACCTGAGAAGTGTTAGCCCGTCAAACGGCGATGAAGAGAAATGCTTATGGCAAGATTCTACCTCAAGCTGACTGGCAAAGGCGTTGAATAACAGAGAGAAGAAGATCAATCCCCCACGATAATAGAAACTGGATGAGTCTTGCTTCAAATTGTAGAACATGCTGCCGAGTACAAGGGCCATGATCATGTTGAAGATTAACGAGGCAATGGTGAAACCTGGGTCTGCTCTCAGCCTTCGATATCCGCGCCAAAGCGTAAGCGAAACTTGTCGAGCGTATGAGATAGTGAAAGGTGATTTGGAGCGTTGGCTTTTCGATTGTTCAGCACGGCGTGACTGCATGTATTCTGGTAGTCGCTCTTCCGACGGATGCTTTTGCTCGTAGGCACCTAGTTCGCGGAGTAGTTCCTTGCGTTGCTCGCTCGTTTGCCATCGCTCAGCGAACTCATCGGGAGTCCGAGGCGCCATATGTTCGAACCCAGATCTTACTACACGCTCTTGGGGGCTTGTCATTGAGGTCAAGAAGTCAGGGGTGGTCTGTCGGTCGGGGCCTACTCAAGTTAGCATGACGAATCAGATGTAAATAACAGAGCCATACACTCAAATCCCATGTCCTCGAAGTATCGCTTCGCCTCAGATATTGCTCCGAAGAAGATCTGGCGGCCTTCGTAAAGGACAGTTACGCGGTCAAAGAGCTAGCAATCAGTTATTGAACGGGCCAGTGGACGGAGATGCTACGAGGACTTACATCATAAGCAGACTGAGGTGCTTGATAAATGGCTACGGCCGCCGCAACCCCAACGAGATCTGCTTGTAATCGCAAGTTCTGACAGAAGTTTATTGCATTCCCACTGTCTAAACCGCGAGTGGTGTTATCCCAGCACTGAAACTTTGCTCCAGTAAGGGCGGCTTCAGCAATGCTCACGCGCTTTCGCTCGCCCCCGCTCACACCTCGAACGAAGTCGTCACCAACTCGTGTATTGACTGTATGGGAGATTCCAAAAATGGCCATCATGACGTCGCGCATAATGATGTCGGCTTGTTCACGAGTGACGCCTCCAGGAATGTGACGGACTGAGCGAGCGCTAGCCGCGAAGGAAAGGGTCTCCCCGACAGTTAGGTGGGCAAGATGTGTGTCGACTTCGGCATTGTAGAGAACATCTCCTCGGAAAGACGAACGTATATGGTTTGGATCGATGCCTAAGGCGGCAATAAGACACTGAACTGGTGAACCCCAGCGGACGATGAAACACACCTCGAAAGTTGATATAGGAATCGGAGCTCACTTCAAGCCCTGCTGTCTCACCAGCAATCGTCTTGAGAAGCGTCGAGCAACCGGAGCTAGGAGGACCCAAGACCAGAAGTAGCTCCCCCTGCTCAACAACTCCTTCGAAGTTGCGAAGAATATCTACTCGCTGCTTTTTTCTGCTGCCACTTAGAAGGTTGCTGAAGGAAGCGAATACATCCGGAAGGTCTAGGACTCCTTTTTGATGTTCCGCCCCACCGTTCCAACCAAAGACATCTAAGTTTCGGTATGCGACACCTAGAGTTCGAGGAGGTGCCGCAGAGGGATCGGACTCTGTTAGCTGCACCAGTGCCTTGACCCATGCTCGAGTATCGAAGGTGGGTGAACTGGGATCAAGTCGACTTCCAGGTTGTGGGTTTAGGGCACCCAACTCGACACCCAACTTTGTCGATGCTTGAGTTAGCTGTCGTGCTAGTTGTTCAATCTCGTGGGTCATATCTTCCGTGGTAGTGTCGCCCCTTTCATCCGTTGGCCCTCTCGTGCTAGCACTCGAAGAAATCGATATCCCTTCGCTCGATGTTCCTTCGCGATGAGTGGTGCAATCACCCATCCTGCCGTCGGGTGTTTTGAGAGTGTCGTTTGATGCCATCCTGTCTTCCCTGCACAGACACCGGTGCTTCAGTGCTTCGGGGAACGTGCTGCTTTCCACTTTCTGCCCTTCAAAAAGTCTTGATACTTGACGTTTAGGTTGGAAAATATCTTCTGATAGATTGAAGTAGAGCTTAATACTTCTGGTTCGGTCATTCGGGTCCGAAGTCTGCATATACTGGAGACAATCTGGGTTTACGCGTCATTGCTAGCGGACATCGGGACCCGTGGGCAGCGGCGCGTCAGAATCACTCCACATTGAGGCATTGAATTGGCCCCTTCTGGCATCGCTTCTGTCATTGACACCCTCAGCATTGACTCAATGCTGCCGCTGCCGACGGAGTCGGGACTTGGGTTGAAGGACCGGCCTACTCTTCCAACCCCGGGGCTCCGCGGACGCCGATCTGAACTCCCGGAATCGTGAATCGGGCCCCGCGGCCAAATATGAAAAGGTCAACCACCCACTTTAATCTGAGAATACGTTTCTCAGGATCGACTAAGTATACTTAACCTTAACTTAAGCGTGCATCTAGCGTAAACTCGGCCGCTTTTGTGGCTCTGCTATCGAAGTGAACATGTGGAAATAACTTTTAAAGGTCTCCAACTTGCTTCTAGTGCTTAGCACAACCGATCAAGGTCTCAGGGGCTTAGACTGTTACCCTTCACTTCGAATATTATAGTTTCTATAAGTTCTCTACGTCTCACAGTGCTAAAAGAGCATATGTCCGAGTTGTAATCGTGTCAAACTTTGAGAAGCTAAGCATGGGATGCTGTCCCATCCCCTTGGATATAGGTAACGAGCAAAACAGACTCGAGCGAGAATGACATCCATCCGGTTGAAAAAAAAACTATTCTGTATATGAGAAGTTATTAAATTCGGCTCTACCTTTGTCTAACCTCTTGCAATGCAATTCTTCTAATTCTTTATGCAACTGAAGGCGAAGCGGCCTCATCAGTAGTCGTGGTGTTCCGGAAACGGAAATACTGCCAAACCTCTCTCCAAAACCCAACAGGTGGCTCACAGAGTGCCTCTTCATATGCGGTGATAAAAGGTGCGTCCCAAGTAAGGTCTACTTCCTCGGGACGTAAGAATTTGGTGCCCTTGATTAGTTTCCAAGCGGTGAAGAGGACTGGGGCGACAATGACCATGCCGTAATGTGTGAAGAATGAACCCACGTCCCAATGCTGCAAGCTCTGATATCCATAGCAAGTGACAATGCAGATCATCCACGCCAGGGCGATGTAACCACTCCAAGGTTGAAACTGTCCAAGGTAGGGAAGTTTTGAACGATCGAAACCTTGAGCCTTGCATGCTCGATGGAAACAGATGTAAGTGACGCAGATGACGATGTAGTCGATGACCGTAGCACCAGTGGCTAAGTTAATAAGCCACCCCAAAACTGTAGCCGAACTGTTCGAGAGTTGCAAGAATGATAAGAACGGGAATAGCATGACCACACAAAAGCAGTAGATGGGCACGCCTTTCTTGGTGCATTTTCGTAAGACCTTGGGAGCCCTACCCTCGAGTGCCAAGCCATAGAGGCTTCTTGTAGCGCAGTAGGTGTAGGTGTTGCCTGCCGAGAATATAGTGGTGGCTATAAGGGTGGTGACTATATGAGGCAAAACGTCAATGCCAAGGTTGCTCATTGCGATGATGTATGGAGATGCCGCGGCACTGCCAGAGCTCCCAGAGGTGCCAGAAAAGATAGCTGTTAAGGTCGGGTCATTATATGGTACGAGAATGCCCACAGCAATGGCGCCACCTAGGAAGAAAAAGGCAAGACGCCAATATACCACTTTAAACGCAGTCTTAACATAGACGCGAGGGTGTTTTGCTTCAGCGGCCATCATCGAAACATATTCCGGGCCAACGCATGTAAAGGAGGCTGACCATAGGGCAACTAGGAAGCCTTCAAATCGTCCGAGAGTTCCGGTTGTCGCGTATTCTGCGAAAGCCCCTGGATTTTTCCAGTGACGGAAACCGTATGCGCCACCCTGCGGATTGCCTCCGACCATGGTAACAAAGGTAAAGGCGAATAAGAGCAAGATTAGGAACACCTTGCCACTGGAAAGCCAGAATTCGGCTTCACCATAGACTGTAACGGCGTAAATATTCAAGCACCTGTGTGTAAAGGTATTAGTTTGTGATTAGGTTGTAGTAACTAGAAAGTTACGCATTATTAGACGGAATATGATAAGAGGGTACCCTTAC
Source organism: Nectriaceae sp. PG4201 (assembly GCA_023628695.1). NCBI lineage: Eukaryota > Fungi > Ascomycota > Sordariomycetes > Hypocreales > Nectriaceae > Nectriaceae sp. PG4201. The sequence goes on along the minus strand of JAMAKE010000062.1, from coordinate 105,183 downwards.
GCGTAGAGCACGATGCAACCTCCACAGATCGCAGCAACCGGAATATTATCGCTCCAGTAAGACAAGACCAAACTTAAAGCCGTGATCTCGAAAGGAATTACAACAACTTGATAAAAGAAGTTCCAACCAACTGTTTCCGCAAGAGTTAGTATCCTGCGTTCCGGATGATATTACGGACAAAGCCCAGGACGTTAACTTGCCCATAAAACCGAATGATTCATCTACCCACTTGCCAGCTATGCGAATGAAGCCTCCACTGACGGGCATATAGACCGACATTTCAGCCATACAGTTGTTGACCAGAGCAAGCATAATATTATAAACAAAGAAGGCAAGAAAAAGGTTACCGGGACCGGCTTTATTGAGCACACCGCCGATGCTCAAGAACAGGGCGGTGCCAATAGAGCCCCCGATAGCAACAAGCTGAACTTTCCTGTTCGATAGGTCACGTTTAAGGCCATCAGCGTTACCTCTAAGAGAGAATCGGCGGCTGTTTGGGTCCAGAGATGGAGAATCGAAGTGATGAGAAGCTTCCTTGGACTTCTCAAACGATGCCCGTGGGTTTTCGGCACCAGGGTCAAGTGCGGGCTCGCGTGGGAAGGACATTTTAGCTTTGTTCTAGTTATAAATACAGATGATAAAGAAATAGTTCTGAATATGGAGAGGTGAGCGAGTAAAGAAAGACTTTGGAATTTCTGTAGCCTTTATACTTCCATCGACATCGCCGTCAACGCCTTGATCGACAGAGGTTAAGACATATCAAGTCGACTTGCTAAGACTAACTTATGAACAATTGCTAATCGAATGCTTCGTATGGACTAGGGGAAGACGCGCCTCCAAGACTCCGGGGTACAGAGACCAACACCGGGGTAGCTGTACGCTTTCATGGTCCGTGGTACGTGGGGAACCTACTAACTTGCCCACGCAATTCCTGGGGTCGATTAGTGAGGGGCTCTCATTACCATTGCTGCATGTAGGTTAGAATGGGGCAATACCCGTTTTATCTTGCAAGTGAGCACGGTGAGAAATCGTGCCTCTATATTGGACACCCCAGTGCGTCGTTCTCATCCAATACTAGACTACGCTCTTCCTGGTGCCGAGCCGATAACGGGGACTATGCAGACCTCGATCTCGCTTCCTCCACTGAACCATTTTGCTAGATCTCCAATCGATCTGAGGGATGGCTTTTGTCTCCGCAAGTCTTGCCACTAATCCCTCAATACAGACCATCAGACTAGTGCAACGTGCACGTTCAGTAGGATTAAACAGGTGGCCTCTCATCATTATTTCCAAATGTGGAGGAGCCGGTCGACCCACAATTGGGGCAAGATGCCAGACCTGACCCAGGCTGATTGCTCATATTCTCCGCCCTTTAGCCTCAACTCACTCACGTATTCTCTTCATGAGTCACTGGCCGAGGGTTTGTTTCGGAACCAACTTGATTCAAAAAGGTCACCTGTCATAGGGCTAGGAAAACAATATAACGGATCTCCCGAATCACTCTACTGTCTGTTTCTCCAGCCTCTTTTGCAGGGAAATCTAGAAGCTCATTTCTTGCCGTTTCAGGTGATCTGAAAGAGAGCAGCTTTTTAATGACTGTCTGTGTCTGTGTTTGTCCTATATGCGCTCCTATTGAGTACATTAGTCAAGCAGCAGCAAGGTAGTTCAACGGATCTGACAATTAATCATACGCACAACTTGTCCATTCTTGCTAGCCTCCTCATTTTCTTCTTTCAACCCTCCGTAATATGGCGAACGATATGAGCAAGAACCCAGAGGTCCTCCTGGTCATCATGCCATGGGACATCCCCACATCGTTCATCGAGCACCTTGGGACAATTAGTCCTAGCATCCAGGTTCTCTCGTATAAATGTGGAATGTATGATGCAGAGGTACCCTCTGAGATATCCCAAGAAACCTGGAAATCGGTCACCGTGCTCTTTACCTGGAGGTCTTTTCCAACGAAAGAACAAGCGCGGAACCTTCAATATGTGCAGCTTCTAAGCGCAGGATGCAACCATGCTGTTGGAAAATCAATTTTCGAAGAGACAGACATAGTATTTTGCACCGCGAATGGGGTTCATCCGTAAGTACGAACCTCATGGAAAGTGAGTGGAACTAATTCAGTCCAGTCCGCAAATCGCTGAATGGGTGATTTCAACGTTTCTCGCGTTTCAGCATCACCGTAAGCCCGTCTAATAATGCAATCCTTCCAGTGGAGCTGATAAGCCAAAAGTTTATGATCACTGGGAAAACCAGAAGAAGGGAACCTGGGTTGAACCTATTTCAGATGAGGATACGGAAGACGCAGTTGGTCTAAGAATGTATGTCATTATTCAAGGCGGAAGAAAGCCTAATGGTATACTAACTCTCGCAGGGGCGTTCTAGGATACGGCTCTTTTGGTCGCCAATGTGCGCGACTTGCGAAGGCGCTCGGAATGGATGTCCACGCCTTCACTCTTCACGAGCGAACAACCCCAGAATCCCGGATAGATGAATCCTACACCGAAGCTGGATTAGGAAATCAAAATGGAGATATACCATCTCGATGGTTTTACGGGCAAGATCAACTCAACGATTTTCTTTCAGGACTCGATCTATTGGTTATTACGCTGCCTCTCACCCCCCTAACGCGAGGCATGATAGCACGAGAGCAGTTCCATATTTTAGGAAAGAGAAAGGCTTTCGTTACTAACGCAGGGAGAGGCCCAATTATAGTTACGGATGATCTGGTCACTGCCCTGAACGAGGGAACAATCCGAGGAGCGGCGCTTGATGTCACAGATCCTGAGCCGTTAGCATCAGGACACCCTTTGTGGAAAGCGAATAATGTTATTATCACCCCTCATGTGAGCGGAAACTCAACTCAATATAATGAGAGGGTTCTGAAGATTCTGGCTGAAAATCTCAAGCGACGGGTGGAGGGCAGAAAGCTTATGAATCAGGTGAACCGTTCCTTAGGCTATTAGTCGTTCAATTTTAGGCTGCAAAGGACAGAAGAAAACATGGATGCGTGAGAATATATTACCTTTCTGCAAGTCGAGCTGCGATTTCTTGATGTCAGGTTTGGCTCTCAGATAGCTGCACTCCAAGTGTAACACCGATGTGGGAGAATGGAAACGGTAGGGACAACGCTCATACATGAGTGTGCATTTCAGACTGGATGACTTATTTATAGTTCTATAATCTCAATACGCTATGGTCAGAAATGCTGAACTCCTGCGAAAGCAATTACCGGTCGCCTTTGAACAGCGGCAAGTTAATAGCAATTGCAATTCGATTGATGCCACACCCCATTTTTGTATCACTGCTTGTAAGGCGCCGAATAAATTGAAACACAGATGTATTCACATTCTTATTCATACGGCTTTTTAACCTAATAGGACTGTACAGTATACTACGATAATAAGTTACGCTTGCTATGCCATACATTGTAGGATATATCCCCTTGACAGGTTATTCCACCAATTCGATCAACATGGCCTCCAAGTATTGCTTCTGCTCGTTCAAGAAGCTCCTCATACCGGCAGTGTCAAAGGGGCGCTTGGATCGCTCGCGCTCTCGCACCTTCTTTGACACGACGCGGATGCGCTCCTCCAGGACCTCCAGCCGGTATTGCGTGTATTGACTGTACAGTTCGGGGAGAGTGCTGATGCCACGAACGCCCGTCAAGATAGTTTCATCCTTCACAAGGGGAGACTTTGGCCGAAACGAAGTGACCATGCTAATTCGTTCCCTGCCTCCTAAGGCCTTTAAGGCTTGATGCTCAATATATCGCCCTTGCATGACAACTGCGGTTCCCTGGGGTACCGTTAGCGCAAGCCATCCTGTTGAGCACAACCACTTGTGATGACGTACCATAGCTGGCCCGCGGACCTTCATTATTTCGCCTGTACCTGTACGAAGAGCTGTTTCACCTCCGATCATTCCGGTACAGTCTGAAAGCATCGTCACGCAAACGAACGGATAGCTGTCTCTGTGCCAGGCAAAAGCGGACATATCATCCTCCTTCCTGTAACTGTCACTCTTTGTCTGAACAACTTCGGTGCTGACGTTGTTGATCGAAACGTTGATGTGGCCAACGTCAAATTCCAGAGCAGGGACCAGCTCAATACCGGCGATCTTGGATATAGCGTCGAGGACTTGAGGGCTATGCCACGCATCAAAGATGAATGGAGCGAGACTGTGGAGGAGTCAGTAAAGCCAGCTTTCCAAAGGCAAACCAACTTACGCTGGGCCAAAGCCTCTGATCATGTTCTTGGCAAAATCAGACGAGTATTGGCAGGTCTCAAGTACTGGTTCACTGAATATTTCGGCCCTCATCTGCTTGACAGCTTCCGGAGTGAACAAGGAAAAAGGTTCCGACGCCGCGGTGGTTGAGATTCCCGCTCCTTCGAGACCAATTTCCTTCATGGAGTATATCTTGTTTGGGTGTACGATATTAAGGTGCCGCTCCGGATCGAATGCGGCCCTTTCAACACTTCGGGCATTGTCAATCAAAGATTGAGGAAGCTTGTCAGTCGGTCTGGTTGCCGATTTCGTTCGAGGACCGACCACAGTAGGTGGTGCGGCGGGCGACATAACAGCAGCAGCCATGGTTTGATGAAATGAATTTTTCGATATTCAAGGTTATCAAGAGTAGTTGTGATGAATCACTCCTTCGGACACTGGAATTGGTAGTCAATGTGTGGATTTTGTAGAGCTCGTCGATGAGATATTGTCATGATTTATGTATACGAGGATCGCCCTCTATCAAGGTTCTGGGTGATTGTGTATCATGAATGTGGAGGGCTTCCGTCACTGGTATTGGGCTAGGGGTTGAGTGTACGCTATGAGCGGACCAACCGGAATGCGGATTGTGAGAAAGTGCTGGACTGGTTAGGGTGGCCAGGGCTGAATCTCGTCACGTTAACTATTAGTAGACATTTCGATGAGAGACATCATCGTAGATACCGGAATGATTACAGCAATTGCATTGGTTCCGGCTTCTAGAACCGTCACGGAGGCGTCACGAGACAATCGCCAGGTTGCTACCTTGCCTCCCTCGTCGACAGGCATAGGCTCCCAATTACCCTACCTGACAAGGGAAATGGGAGTCGAGAGGTACTTTCGTGTACAAGCGCTATCTTTGGCTTGGCAGACTTATGCCGCAGTTGCAATATCAAGACCAAATCGGGAATGGAGGGTGAGTTACAACTAGTCCAATGGAATAGTGTGTGAATGATAAGTTCACTTTGTTATGTGTCAAAAGTTCCCGGCAAAGGGAAGATGGCTTGCAATTTTGGTGACGACCCACCATGTTACGCAACGGGAAACTAACAGCAGTTAGCCTAAGCGGCATCGTGTAAGAATTCCATCACGTTCTATTCCATGCGCTAGTGGGGATGTGGTGGCTGTGAAGTAGAGCGCCCGGAACTCGGAGAGATAAGGATGACACCCCCCAATACGTCTCTTTAGCATGTGCACTCTTAGCTCCCGATAGGTTACTTGAGATATGTATCTGCATCTCATGAAATCAGTCGGAAAAGCGGCAGTTGTGTGAAGCACATGGTTGTTCGGCTCGTTCAGCTGTTGTTATATTGACTTCGGGACCATCACAAGTCTCAAGGTCCGCGGCTGGATACTTCAGGATAGTCGTTATCTGGCCGGTCGAAATTGGAGCTTGCCTTGATACATGTACAGGTGGCATAGTGTATCCCATACGAGTAGTTGACATTTGTTTGAGAAAATCCCCGGAATGCTGACGATGGTTTTGGTTTTTAGGTGATGAAATTTCGAAGCCACGTTTAAACGTTTCAGCCCAGCACCAACTCAATCTCCTCTCGAGGCTGTCGTTCCCAAACTGATTTATCAATGCGACCAATACCCTGCCGATACGCAACCCCATCCTCCCATTTAACCAATAGAACATTGTAGAATTCGAATATTTCCCTGTTCTCCTGCCGCAGCTCGGAAAAATTCGTCAAGCATAGTCCACCCACTAGCAGAGCAGTCTATAGATCCCATAGATATTGCCACCATTTCACAACTTTCTTTCCTGCAAAGGAGCCACCAGAACATAGCTCGCGAGTGAACGCGAAGATACCCAGCCCACTCGCCTTCCTTACCGTAGATACTGATGATGGCTTCCCCTTCAAGCTTGCGAATGGCCGCCGACGATGGTATAGGAATGTTGCAAAACCACGCTCTCTCCGTCCTGCAAGTTATGAGGAACGAATCTTCTTTCTCCAGATCACCAGACTTCCCCTCGGTGACGAGGGGAATCGGAAATCTGAACCTGCGGCTTGGATCGCATGGATGATAGAAGAGACTCTTGGCCCTTTGCCAACCTAGAGGAAGCTCGAGTGTCGAGTCAATTTCACAATCCTTGAATTCATGCAAGTTATTTCGAATGCGTCTGCTTCCTTGACTCTCTCTGACATACCAAGTGCAGATCGATTTAGTTAGAAGGCCATTCAAAAGCCCTTCGGGAGGAGAGCTCCGACTCCTCGAAGCAGAACCGGACCCTGCAGGCTGAGCGTAGCCCAAAAGAGCGTAGTTAAAGGGATCGGACAAGTACGAAAATACGCTTGCCCAAGGCGATAGGTCGGCCTGCGTTTGAAGGGCAAGGACGAACATCCATGACCAACTGGGCACCGATCGTTCAGCTGGCCGGTTGTGAAAGGACGCCGTGCCTATCGTCCTCCACAAGAGAGCAATGTCAAAAGCAGTCTCAGGGAGGCCAAACAGGAAACCACCAAGGGAGGATCCAGTTAAGACCGTGAGAATACCTGTAAAGGCTGGCAAGATGTCAATTTGGAAACTCAGCGTTCGCCGGCTGTAGCTGGTGGCCAGTCGATAGAACTCCTCTAAATCCGGCCAAGCGGAATAATGGAAACCTCGTGCGTTTGGTGAATATCTTCCGAGGCAGTTCTTCATTGCCAAGTCTTCCAGAGGCGTTTTCTCGTGCCACACTGCACAGTGACATTCCCAAGTAATCTCGTTCTTGTGGAAAAAGAGCGGTCGTTGTGAAAACACAAGCTCTTGCAACGTCCAGCCTCGGCTGTTCCACCTTGAATGTGCGACTAGACCATAGTGGCCCTCACCTGTCTGGCTGCTTTGATGCATGGGCGGCGTGACGCCTCTAATCCCCCTTAATCCCATTGCAGCATCTTCTGCACCTGCGGCCACTAACGTAAAGTAGGCGCTGCCGTAGATGAATGCCATGTCGCGAATCTGTTCTCGCTTTGATGCATCATCGTCCTGTACGATACAGAGACGGTCGACCCACAGGTAATCCACCCCAGTGAGTCTCACAAGCTCTATTGCATCCCGTACGGTTCGAGGGAGCTTCTCCCACACACTCGAAAATGCGTCCACTTCTTGAAAGGGAAGCAGGTTGCTCAGCACAAGTTGGGGATCACCCCCCTCGCGAGCTCCCCCAGACGTAGCTGAGAGCGACGTATTGGCAGTCTGGTCTGAATTGCACTAGACGTTTCTCTTTGACGTGTATTAACCAGTGCGGCAGGCCGAGACGAGCATCACTTGGCGGGCGACTTCTCTGGCAGTGACTTCCGTGATTGGCGTTGCATTCTTTGATCCAGTTGCGAATTATGTCGAGGTTTATCCATTTCGGCTCTGGTGGGGGAGGGTCCTTGCGCGGCGCTGCAGATAACATAGACTGCCAGTATCTATAACCATCTCTATCTCTAGGTGAAGGCATTATGTGGATCTAATACCAGTGCCCAAGGGATACCATCACAAAGACTTCTGGCTGAGTGGCCTCCAGACCAAATTGGAGAATGAAATGTGATACTTGAAGAGCAGTGGTTTGGCTTTGCTGGTAGAAGAAAAATAGACCGGAGATGGCGATGTTCTACGCACTTCCAAACATATCAGCCAGAGCGTGCATCGGCGGGTTCATTCCTGATCCACACATACCTTATACGATGGAGCTCGGAGCTGATGCTACTGCTGGATAGAAAGTTTCTTATCCTCAGAAGCTGCTAGTCGATCCTCTGATGAGCCCAGGCTCAAGTCGACTGTGAAGAATCTTCCTGCTCTGTTCTACAGGGTAGCGGTGTGGACCTTCGACCTCCTGTTTCTGCCTTTTTCTGCCTTGCTGCCTAATCTCATTCAGCCTTGTAGCCTTGTGCCTCCCAGCCGCAATGAGGCGAAGTACCAGTTGAAGCAGCAGGTTGGAGTATGATTTGCAATACATTGTGAAGTCTTAGTCTGTGCGTTTCAATAATCGTCCAAGAGTGCAATCAATAGGATACCCGATTTCGCTCCTAATATCTAAACTGCGCTTGAGTGGTACAATTTGCTAATGATGCTCATGCCGCCCAAAACAAGTGATCAAGCGGAGTGCGTGGTGCCCATTTCGCCTCCTACTGTACCTTTGGGGCGTTCATATCGTGTTCCAGTAACGAGACAATAGCCGAAAAGATGAGTTTTGGCCATGCCTCTCCATCTATTGGAACGGAACGAACGGAACGACGCGGGATGCCCAGGTATTATCCTCAGGCGATGCACGGGCTGGCGGCGACCTGATGTCGGAGACTCGGGATAGACCTAATAGCACATTGGGGCTGTGCTCATGCTTCACCATCTGGTTTCCTGGCTAGCAAGGAACGGGAAATGTGTAATGTGCTCTATATGAAACATTCTAGCTTTCCGAGTATGGCTGAGCAGATCACCGTCCACTTCCGCATTTCATTGCCACATTCATTAGAAAGATGATATGTGACTGATTCCAGCTACTCTGAGTCTCGTTTAGTTGTGAAGTATGGAGATAATAGATGTCTGTAAAACAAACGATGATGAGCATCGAACTCGCCAGTTTGAATAGTGCTCATGCTTCTATAGAAGCGATCATCCTTGAAATTTTAAAATATAGTAATGTGCTTTAGTTTGATGCAGGGTTTGAACAGGTATCCTTGATTCATGATTAAAACTAACCTTCTAGCTCAAGTCCTCCAACTTTGTCGTATCTTTCTATCACCATGGATACTTCCTTATCTCTTCCTCTCGCTCCAAATCGAGTCCATTATCGACTTGTTTTTGATGCTGTTCATCGAGGTAATCTAGCAGGACCGTGCCATACTTTTCTCTCCCTTTGTATACTGCCACATGTCCGTCCCAGCTGCGAATTGCACTTGCCAACCTCCCTGGAACATAATCCTCCTTGGCCAAATTTGTCACTGGATGGAAATAAGTGCGAATAGTGAAACAGACTGCACCCGTCTTGGGTAGCCTGCGCAGAGATTGCCGCTCTGACCGGAAATAATGGTGGTCAATCGGCTTATCCTTTGGAGCTGTGCTCCAGCTCACGGTCGGTTCATCCTCGCCACCAATACTCCAGCTCCAAGGCAACGAGTCATCTACCTGGATAAAGTAGTTGTTGCGGGTATAGAAGGATTCACACTTGAGACGAGAGAAAAACTTCATCATCCCTGTCTCCAACTTCTCCTTGAAATGCGGCACGTCTCCTGATGTGTGAATATCTGAGAGACACATGCCGTATTTATCTGATAGCCTCCAGAATCCAGCCAGGAGGACAGCACCCGCGAGGAGGTAATATTGACCATCTGAGCCTTCAATCATGAGTGCCAGATCATCTTGCACAAGTCTGGCACAGATAGCCATGGGATCTTCGGGAAGCGGATGCTCCAAGATGTTGAATGACTCTCCAGACCATATATTGTTGATGCCAACAGGGGTCTGCTTGAATAAGGTCGGATATCGAGCTGGTAAGTAATCTACCAGCTCTTGCAGAAGCTCCATTGCCGCTGGGTAGGCAGATGGATGAGTCGCAACACATTTGTTGCCTCGCTCTTTGATGCGGGCTGCCTTTTCGGCATGGTATTTAGGAAATTCATTGTCCAATTCGATCCATTCCTCTGGTCTAATGGAGCGAAGCCCCATTGTGACGTTGTATTTTGGTCCATACCGAAATGCGCGATATGGCAGGGGCTTTGTTCCATCGATCGACCAACCGGGATAAGGTCCAGGGACGGGGGTTCTGTAAGCAGTCTGTTTCTGGTCGGTGGTGCCTTTTTTGCGATTATTTGCGACGTTTGTGGTAGGAATTCGACCTTGCAAGCCACTGTTTGAAGCTTTGCGCGTGAGATGGACGTAGCAAAAAACAGCCGATAATAGGAGCAGCAATATGGCCGGCAAAAGCACACCACGGGTGGCAACGAAAGCGTATACGTTCTCCATTTTAACCGAGGACAATACTAAAGACCAAGAACAGAAAATAGTTGAAAGAGTGAAGTGCTTAGCTGGCCCTATGAGGGCGCGCGGAAGACGGGGAAAGTCAGCAGGTGATCCTGTTTATGAAGCAAGCCTTCATCTACTGGATGAAAGCAGTAACATGTGGCTGTCGGCTGCCTAATTAATGTTCACAACCGAGACGTTGCTCCAGAACCTCTCTGAGTTCTCGATCCGATCATTGGCGTGTCTCACCAATGAGAGTATTATCAGCATTCCAGGATAAGGCCGTCTACCCCGCTGGTAGTTGGTAACCTTATCGGGAACCATGTCCAGAAAGGGGAGGGCAAGCCTATCACTGCGAGAAACCCCGCTCGGGGTTGGTGCTCCCAGTCTAGGAATCAAGCCGCCAAGTACAGTCTCCGACACATCAATTCGCTGCGGTAGCCATACCCAAAATGGGCAGCAAGTAACGGCCCAATGGAAATATGGCTCCGATGATTATTGATGACACCTTGTTGTAATTGATGGTGAAAGCACCGCTACACACGTGCAAAGTGCAAATGCTATTGCAAATCCTCGAATACATATAGATCAAGAATCCGCCCAAAGCCTTCCAGTCCTCCCTCCTCATCCAGAACCTACTTCACCTTCTCAGCACAGCAAAACGCAACATCAATACGTTTTCATCTCCCCCGCGACTCAACTATCTATTCACTACCCTTCAAGTCACCACCTCCAAAACTTCTAGCCATGTCTTCCGAACCTGTCGCCTTTCAATATCACCCTCAAGCCCAGTCCAAGTTCGATATCCCTCTACTCGCCAACGATAACGCTTATCTAGGAGATGTGTTCTCAAGCGATCAAACATCACCCGATAAGCCAGTTTCGGCAGGACTCTTCCGGTTAAAGAAAGGAGAGCCTCTCACCTACACTTATGGCTATGATGAGATGAAGATCATCCTCGAGGGAGACTACACCATCACAGATGCCACTGGCAAGAGTGTTACTGCTAGCCCTGGAGACGTTTTCTTCTTCCCTAAGGGAGCCACCATCACCTTCACGACAACTGATTACGGACTGGCCTTTTATGTTGGTCAGCGCAAGAAGAGCGATTTTTAAAATGCAGTCGCTGCGCAGTCGCCATGGGAGAGTTTAGACTTATACTACGGCGCTTGGTTTAACACATAGCTGAGGGTTCACGTTAGTTTAGGATCGATAAATGTACCACGTCTGAACCATATTACGACCAGAAATACCACTAGACTGAAGTGCACGTTGACCGTGAAGATGGCAAGAACTTCATTGAAACCTATACAAACCATACCTGGGGCATGTCGAGTAGGCTTGATCGTCAGTTAAAAACGCAATTACCAAAGTTAAATAGCATATTTCATCCAAACATAGTCCGTAAATTTTTGTCCTCCATCACATCAACCCAGTGAATGGCGTTGAAGCCTGTGATTTCACTGTCATAAGCATCCCAAATCGCTCTGATAAGTTCTCTCGCCACGATCACGGGCTTTGGTGGGAGACTGTTCTCAAGTATGCCGAGCCGTCCCATAATGAACTGGCGAGCGTTGCTAATACCAAGCGACATTCTGGAGATCAAATTTGGAACTATCCCAGGGATTTCTGTTCCCTCGATCTGATCTATGCACTCGGAAAGGCTGCAGTTGTCCCCAACTGTGTCAAACCCCATGATACCCAGATCAAAAAGCCCAGGAGAGTTGGAGGCTTCGAGGGATGTGGCCATATCGTATCGAAGCCCTGTGCTGGCTGAAATGTACAAGAGCGGCTGGATGGCGCGACTGCCTGAGTGAGGGGGTATCTGCTCCAGGACTCTAACCAGCCGGAGACTCAAGGGAGTGATCCATTCTTCCCAAGGGACATAACCACCATGCGATAGAGTCGATTTCATAGGTAGTCGTAATGAGGTCAAATCTGGAAAGGTTTGATATAGTTGTAGCAATGATGACAACTGGTAGGCCTCAGCCACTCTTGCAAGATGAAGCCAGGGTGTGCGATGATCCCCAGTGTCCTTCACTTGCAAGGCTGATGGGAACTCGAGCTCCAATAGTTGCTCTTCAAGTCGCTGCGCCTCTTGAAACGCTTCTGAGCCACTCTCGAAATCTTTCTTCGCATTCTGTTGCCGTCTCATATTGCGACGAGTGTTTCTGCACAGCCTTATAGACTGAGCAAAGAGACGGGAGGTGAGGGTTGAGATACCCGTCCATGGGTGGGGAGAAGTATCAACGCTTGTGATATTTCTCTCAGCATTGGGCCAAGCCGCATGGTCCGTATTTGTCTCGTCTGTCTCCGGCAGTGAGTCCTCGTTGCTGACGACTGCGAGAAGCATCTCGCAGTATGTCAGGCTCTTGTTGAAAAAGGACAAGATCTCGCGATTGCCCTCACTAGAAGTTGAAAACTCTTTATTCAGGCGTCGAAGTAGTGATTTCGCCTGCCTGAAGAACGGTAGACCTAATTGCCGTGCATCCACCCAGCAGACCGTAGTGCCTAGACAGAACAACGAGAAAAGGAGGCCAGTTGGTATGGTTTCCAGGTGGAGCTGGCTCTCGAGCACGGCTATCTCGGCTTGAATGGACTCTGCTGCGGTCTTCATGAACCTTAATGCGGGCTGCCTCATATGCGGAAGTCTGGTTGATAAGAAAGCGGCAGACATGCTCTGAAGTGAGTTGAAAACCGGCAAAGAGTCATGCCACAGCCCTTTTGCCAGGTTTCGATTCAAGTTCACATTTGAATCGAAACCTGACCATGCTGGGCAGACTTGTTCGAACCAGTTAATGATGAGAAGAGATGAAGTGTCCATTGTCGGACTTGTCGTTAAAAGTGGTGTCGTAATATTCTGCGGCGTGCACTTGCGGTTTGAATCGGAATAAGCACGATCTAACTCCATGCTGGTACGTGTAGATGCGTTTCCGTTCGTGGTTGATAGCGTAAGAGTGGGAGTCGTTACATCTGTCTCAACTCCAGTCCAGCCAGGCTCATCGAGGCTGGAGAGAAAATCTCCATCGAGGATACTCTCGATCGTTGCACATGGGGATAGCGAATAGCTTTCATCAATTGAGTCTAAAAATGATCCAGACTCCTTTTCTGGAAGTGAATACGTGTTCCCTTTGGTGATCGTGGGAGGGTTTCCGGTCAACGGGTCACCAGTTTCAGCTTGGCTCGAGGAGTCGCTTTGGGATGGCTGATGTTTGAAGGACCACTTGAATTCACGCCAGTACCCACCACACTGAATACCTTTGCGAGTACACTTAAGGCAGGCCGGTCTTGTTTCATCACATTTCATCTAATGAATGTCAAAAGGGATCCAACTTTGCCTCGAAACTACGCCGGAGACATACATGCTTCGACTTGCACGTTAGGCATCCTAGCCGAGATCGGTGGTTTTCACTCGGCCTTGGCTTACATGCCCTGCGCCTGCTCGTATTGGTTTGTTTCTTGCTGCGCATCGTCGTATTGGGCACCCGGGGGGAGGAGGATCAAGTGTTTTATGGTTACGCAAGTTCAAGACAAGGTAAGAAAAGACCAGTATGGGGTAGAGGACGTGACCCGATATTCAAACCAGAGCCGCTGAGTGATACCCCCACCTCTACAAGGGTTTATAACGAGATCCGGTCTCCCAAGCTACGATACACAATGTTACGATAACAGCCAACGACAAGGCGTCTTGTGATAGTGGGACAATAAACGAAGGATACCCGATGTGATTGCAGGGATCAGAATGCGGGGAAATGCACCATTTGCTATAACTATTCCAGATTAAGGCAAACTATCCGTAGACTGGAAGTTCACTCCACCGAGAGCCCCTGGCGGCATTGTGGTCCGTCGATCTTGCATAGCGTTTGTTGATAAGCGGAATCCTTGTGGTAGTAGCTCTGCGTCATGAGGCACAAACACGATATTTAGTAGGAACATGATGTTGCTCCCGCAACTAAGAAGTGTGGCACATGACGTGGAGAAGGCCTCCGGATGCTTTCCAAGTGTCACTGCATAAGACGGATGGTTTCGGCCTTTGACCCGGTGACTTCGGCAATAAAGCAGCATCCAGGGACCAGAGAGTCATGAGTCCGTCATTGGTGTTCGGATCCCGCCATCGGACTGTCCGATAAAGCGGCCACGCGGGGTTCAGCAACTTGAAGCCGTTGCGAGCAGGGACCTCACACCAATTGAGACGCAGACAATTTCGGTGAGACACGAGTCGAAAGCTCGATAACGTAGCGTTGCCCAATGGACCTAGGCCGACTCGAACCTAGCATAGACATTGCCGACTTGGCGAGTCTGTGCCGAGCGGACTTCGCAACTCTTGCAGCCCAGGGCGTGATAAGAGATCGATGAGTGGCCATAAATGCGGGGAGGGCCAGTCTTTGCTTTCCCCACCCTTGACACGTTATCTCAAGCTTAGTGGCAACATATGGTGAGACAGAGATAAGAACTTGGGCGGGAATCATGAAGCTTCCATAGCAATTTCGCTATTCAACATAGTTTTGACATCAGCTCAGAGCCTAAATGCGTCGGATTTCACGATCTCGCAACGGCTGTGCAAGATGCAAGCGGCAACATGTACGTATCCGTCCTCTTTCGTCTTCTCTCCCTTGGCGGCACGTTTGGGCTTGGGATGGATGATTGACCTCTAACCACGGGGGATAGATGAAATGCGACGAGGCACGGCCGGCTTGCGGGCGATGTGTAAGGGCAAAAACACAGTGCCCGGGGTACCAAAAAGCCATAAAATGGTCGAGAAAGTACGAACTCGACCCTGGTGGTTCAAGTACCCAGGAAGATGACCTCTCATTGTCGAGTCCTCCCAAGACAACCTTGCCCCCTCAAGCACAGGGACCTGCAGTGTCTCGCCATGACAATGATCCTGGAGACTCAATCAACGACTCTGTTTCCCATCCCGACGACACAACTAGTGGCTTTAACCTTGACATCTCTGATTGGCTTATCGACCTAGCAACATTTGACGTCCCGACGGAAGACCTCTCTTGTACCTCTCAGCAATTAGCCGCTGTTGCCAACCAGCAGCCAAATTCCCGCCCAACATCATGGCACAGGCCATGTGGCGATGCAAATCTTCAAGAGACGATAGCCTCAATGGCAATGATTGGGGAACTCCCCATGGTTTCTTTTCAACCCCCAGAGTCAGGCCTTCTCCAGCAAATGCGACAAGACGACATGGATACGACTGATCTTGAAGCAATGTCGATAATTGCCGGGCTTACGGATACCACCACTCTTTTGGCAGATTTCTATTTCCAGGAGACTGCACGAATCTTTTCTGTCTATGACGGAGAAATGAATCCGTTTCGATCCCTCGTCGGTCGATTATGGGGACATTCTCGCGTCATCTACTGTGCAATGCAGAGCATGGCAGCGACCGGTCTAGAAAGTCTCTACCCTTGTCTTGGCCCAATCGGGAGCGACTTACGCCAAGAGGCAGTTGCCATCTTGATGGCTAAAGAAGACTGCGATGAGACTTCTTTGCTAGCCTTGCTTATGATCGGAGCATCCACCAGCTGGCATGATCCAACGAACAGCGGCGTTTCGTTTTTTAACTCTTTCCAGAACCGTATGCGCAGAGCGATAGCGAGTGAGCATTTCTCGGCCAACAGCAACAACTATCGATTTTTCCAGGAATCTTCGGTTTATTGGCAGATGCTATTGTCATATGTAGTTGATGACTTCAGAATGGGGTCTCCCCATGCCTCGGCACGCCCAATGTGAGTTTGAGTCCATTGATTGAAGTCAAAACTCGACCTAAACAGTGCAATAGCTGGGGACCAGCTCAAGCTTTCTCAAGCAGTACACAGCCACCTCACCCATGGACTGGTGTTGGACACGACGTGCAACAAGCGGTATGCGATATTGGCCATCTGGTGCGATCACAACGGCAACAAGCTCGGTCTCGTATAATATCAGCTGATGACCATATTGACAAACTTCGGAGTAATGTTTCAAAAGCCTTTGAACTTGAAGACCGTCTTTTGCAAATGAGCGTCCCGTCCGAAGATCAGATCATAAATCCGGCGGACCCTAAAACAACCATTCAGCATCTACTCAAGTTAGCCCAGATTTACCGATTGGTCGGCCTTTTGCAAATCTACCGCATCTTTCCAGAGGTTCTTACACAGAGGCTGCAGTCATCGCTCTCAGATTTTGGTACTGATATTCGCCCCTTCTTTGAATCAGCAAGTAAACGTGCGACTCCTTTGAGTCACAGAGGACCAAGCTCAGCCTACAAACCAGCACGGCAGGCACTCGGATGTTGGTTAACATTGTTCACATTAAACATACTGGACCTCTTCAAAGAGGTGCCTGCCGAATCTGGAACATGCGCCTTCCAGCCATTTCTACTTGTTGCTTGCGGAAGTGAACTACGTGTTCCCCCTCAATCAAGCATCGCAGTGACAAGACCGCCTTATACGTGTGGACAGGATGGCAAGCTGGAACTGATTCCTGAGATGTCTTTAAAAGCTGTAGAAGTTTTACGAGCCCGGAGCATGGTTTTAGGTCGTCTTGAAACCCTTCTCCGTCTCCTACCGCCAAAGCCACATAGACAGTGCATCTGTGTGGTCAAAGAAATCTGGAGAAAAATGGATACCCTTGCCGCCGCCAGTCCTAGGGCTGACTTTTTAAATTCTGGTATGGGGTTTGACGATTCACTATTTTGGATGGATGTTATGATAGAAAATGGATGGGAAACGATGATGGGGTAAACTGGGTGGTTCCAACTCATATCCTTGGAATGGTTATGATGCTGCGTTTTCTCCTGTAGATGATCGCTCTACGAAAAGCCTATATGTACGACACAGCGAATGATTTTGTTTATTTCGAGCGATAATTTCACTAAAGCAAGTTCGATCATTAATTTGCGACTTCCTGCTGGGGATAGGGTTTTGTTGTATTCTGATATTTCGTGAGACTAACCTGTAGCATACCAAACTGCAACCCCGAATCCATGGTAGCACCCTTTGTAACCTGGGATAAAATCATTGCGAAGTCCACTTTCTTTCCCATCCAGGAAAAAATGGAGCCTCGGCAAGTGTTTGATGGTTCCAGTTACTCTCAATTAATCCTTGCTCAACTTGGCGACGCTCGTATTCTTTGAGGGTGGGCTTTACTACATGCTCAACATGCCAAGTGCCCTTATACTTCAAAAGGCTTTCCTTCCCCTCGTTGAGGATCTTCAGAACTAAGGATGGAATGTAAGGTTCATCTTGAAACTCTGTGAGGGGAGTAAACAAGGCTTTGAAGTTGAATACGACAGCGCCTGACAGCGGTAATCGGCGCAGTGTTTGCCAGTCCACTCGCAAATAAATGTCTTCTGGTTTTAGCGAGGGGTTCTGGGTTTCTCGGTGGCTGAAGTCCGGATGGTTCGAGGGCAGATATAGAGGCTGACCCATTTCGAGTCCCCATGATCCTCGTTGAATGGGTTTGAAGGTTGGCATCTTTGTGAAAAATCTAGATAATCAACACTGATTAGCAATGACGATATCGAGAGTTGCCAACGAGAGCAGAATATGAACCCTTACCTATCCATGCTGAATTGCATCTTTTCCTTATAATCAGGAACTGTGCGATGAATAGCAGGCATCCCTTGACCTATCTTCTCGCCCAGGTTCCAGCCCACAGATGAGCAAACGACACCAGCTCGAAGGCAGTAAAGTCCAGTGGTGGGATCTCTTAGCATAATGCCGAAGTCCTCGGGGACATGATTTAACAGGACTTTGAGTGGCTCGGCCGTTTCTAAATCCTCTTGCGTGCCCAGGATGTGGTTTACCAAAGTTTTGCCGTTGAGCTGAAATTGATTCGGGTATCGAGCACAAAGAAATTGAATAGCCATCTCCATGAGCTCTTTACACGCAAGCTCAGACCCAGGTAAGGCCCCCAAGACTTCTCCCCCATGCTTTGCGAAAAGGGATTGACGTTGTGGAATTCGGTGCCGATAGGTACTCTCGAGCTCAAGCCAAAAGTCGGGGTCTAGCTTCGTAAGGGCTTTGAAACCAATGAAGTTAGCTAGCTCGAATGCAACCGGGGTTTAGTTCGAGGTCACATACACATGGTTTGGTGATAAGCCCATCTGAATGGTCTATAAGGTCGAGGCAAAGCCGTCTTGATATTGAAGTTCTCAAGGGGAGATGGTAATGGAACCCCAGATAGTCTCGCATAGTCGGGAAAATCGCCGAGGCCACGAATCTCGCCAACTGAGAAGCCACTAAAATTGTATATAGAATCCGCTGCAGAGCGATAGTCTGCATCTAGTTTCAAGATAGTCTTGGGCGAGATTGACAAGTCCAGTGTAGTTGCTCCATTCGAGGAAAGTCGTGGCGCGATATCAGAGAGAATGGCGCGTTGGGAGGGCGGGAATACCGTCGCATATTCCGAGGTTGTGGGTTTCTTTGCGTGATCTTGGCGAGATTGCAAAGCAGCGTGACCTATGCAACTGGATGACTTGCGGTTGTAGACTAGGGCGTGCAAGATAATGGCAAGGGCGCCGATGGAAAAGACTCCCAAAATCTTGGGTACCGCATTGTGGAGGAGCAGGTCGAGCATGATGAATGCTGTCTTCAGACAAGCTCGTCTCCGGGATGATGATGCGATTTCAGATGCTACGAGGGTAGCTTAATGATCGAACTTATCAATCAGGATTTTAATCATCATTATTCACGGCTCAATTAACCACTGGGGTGGTCGTTGGGTTGTACTTGAAGAAGAGCGTATCAAGATGGTCACAATCAACTTGCGGATCGTAAGATGCCCGTCAATCAAGACTAAAATAGGTTATACCAGGAGGCGTCGCCGGGATTAAAACTCAAGGAAACGCGGGGTACAGCAGGTAAACCGTAGAACAAGGCCGGATCGGTCTCAACACAGCCAGGAGATCGGGAATACGAGGTATTCTCACACGAGACAGGATGCTGACGTCTCGTGCGCGGACCTCATTTACCGAAACTAGAAAACTTGTACGGTAGTCATACGTGTATAAAGTGTCATTGGGTCCTACTGCCGATGGAGGTGATGCTCGAATCTTGAAAGTTGGTTGATCAGCTCGGAGGCGTTGATAGATGGACTAACCAGATTTGGATAATCTTTGCGGTCCCTCGGATAAGATGAACCCCCACGAGAACCCTCGCGATAACGCTGTGTTCCCGAATAGGGTGCAGTAAACCACCGGTAACCTTCGCCCAAAGAGGGAGTCTCGGTGTTGGTCCAATCTTGTGGTTGTGTCCGAGGTGAGGTTAAAGTTGCATGGAGGCGCATGCCACAACGTTAATTATCCCGGGATCTCACATCTTGGCACTAGCGTCAACGAAGGCGATTGGTGTGTACAGTAGACAGTTATCAGATGAGTTCTGACGTCCCATCCAAAATGCCACGTTGGTTGGCTTATTAGAAGCTTAAAAGAAACCTTATCTGCTCTGTCAAGCCCGCGCCGCTCAAAGCTCGGTGTTGACTGGTACACGAGAAGCATTATCTTTGAGCCAAGAACTGCCTCGGCTTAGGGGGCTTAGCTGCAAATCTAGGGTACTGATAAGACATGGTCTACCGTGGTTCCGGCGACTCAGCAGCAGAGCAATTACCCCGTGCTTCTACGCATTTGAGGGCTCACCTCTTATCTCGGCTGCAATTGGCGCCTAAGGGGCTTTCCTATCGGCCATAGTTCAATATGACCGGGGGTTTGTGCATTGTTCTGGAGTTTCGCCAAGACAACATGAGAAACAATGCGTATGAAGTCGTAATATGTAAGGCAGAGTACAAGTATGCCCGCCTTTCCTTGCTTCTTCCCAAGGCGCCTAGGAGGAGACGAGCCAGATCCACATAGTCAATAGGCATTCTATTTGTTTGGTGATCGAATAACCACTGCATCTCTAAGTTATTGATCCTCAGCCATATACAGCATGGGTGATATTCCACCAGTCACCGAGTGGCCCGACTACGATGTCGACCCTCAGGGCGGCGATCCCACTACCCAGGATCTGAATGCCCTGTATGACAAGGTAGGTTGAATGTAGAGACATACGATGTCTACAGGTTTGGGAGCGTGGCTAATAATGTAACCTAAACTTTTAGGGTGACTTGTGCTGGATTTTGGTCTGCACCATCCTTTGCTGGCAGATTACTCCAGCTATCGGTTTTCTCTATGCGGGTATGCAACGTCGCAAGTCGGCGTTGACCATGGTCCTTCAGTCGCTATTTTGCGCCTGTGCTTGCGGCATACAGTTTTGGATCTACGGCTACTCGTTGTATCAATCACGAACGACGAACCCAATCCTGGGTGATATGTCCCTCGCTGCACTCCACAATGTCCTCGCCTCGCCATCTATGGCAAATACCGACATTCCCGACATTCTTTGTATATCACCCTATAATCCCTTGGGGAAACCTTTGAAGTGTTGGCTAACCATGAGTTTGGACAGATGCTGCTTTTGGCTTCACTTTCGTCACTGCCACTGCAATGATCTTGGCTGGTGCTATGCTTGAGCGCGGCCGGCTATTTCCCAGTATGCTCTTCCTTCTCTGCTGGACCACCTTTGTGTACTACATGTAAGCGACCACTCAACGTAAAGCCATATCACTTCTCGTGGGTTGCTGACTTTTTTTCGGTTTAAAGCCTGGCTTATTGGGAGTGGAACGCCAGCGGCTGGCTATATCAGCTGGGCCTTTACGACTTTGCGGGTTCAGGCCCAGTCCACATCGCCAGTGGTTTCAGCGCTCTCGCCTGGTCCATGATGTTAGGAAAGCGAACTCCTGATAACATGACCGATCAGAAGAGGCTTATATACTCGAAGCCTCATAACCCTTTGCTGATGTGCATCGGAACTATCTTCATCTGGTTCGGATGGTTCGCGTTCAACGGCGCGAGCACGGCGAACCTATCCCTTAGGTCTATCTATGTTGTCGTCAATACCAATCTCGCAGCTTGCGGTGGTGGGATCGGCTGGGCTCTGCTCGACTACGCATACCACAGGAAGCTTAGCTTGATTGGATTCTGCTCGGGCATCATCTCTGGTTTGGTAGGGATCACTCCTGCAGCAGGTTTTGGTTTGTGGAATCCCTATCTACCTTCCTTTAAACACTATTGAGTTATACTAATGACGTGTTCTGATAGTTCCTGTGTATGTCTCTACTCTTGTGGGACTTTTGACTTCAATCGCGTGCTTCTATTCCGCGAAGTATAAGTATCTTCTCCGTGTCGATGACGGTCTCGACATCTTTGCTATCCATGGTGTGGGTGGTTATGTCGGCGACCTGCTGACGGGTTTGTTCGCTGCGCAGTTCGTGCCTGCTCTTGATGGTGTTAGCGGCGTTTCGTATGCTGGAGGATGGTGGGATCGCAACTTTCGCCAACTGGGGCTACAGTTCGCAGGCGCAACGACCTGCGCAGCCTGGTCGTTTTTCGTCTCATGTCTACTCCTTTTCGTCATCAACAAGATCCCAGGCATGCAAATTCGAGCTACTGAGGAGAATGAGGTTCGCGGTCTTGACTTTGCCTATCTTGATGACGTGGAGTGGGAGGGGAGCGTGGTTATGATGGAAGGTCTGCCACAGGGCTCTAGCTCATCTCAGACTGCTCCGCCAAGCATGGAGGAGGCAAAGAAGGACTGAGTAATAGAACGTAGTAATAGTTGATTTATTCTCAAAGATTCAATCTAGTCACGATAAGCGGCATCGCTGCATTATTGAGCGAGTTCGGTTCCTTAGTGGTTACTAGTCTAGAAATGGCTCTACTATGTGAACAAACACTACGATCTCTGTCGTGTGACTATGGCTTATTACACGTAACGAAATTTGCTCCAGGGTAGCTCGTTTTAAGTAAGATTCAGTGCAACATTTTGTGCTATGGACATTGTGGGAGACCAAGTTACTTAATGCGTTACTATTTCCATACGGAAGACCTAGGATTGAAGTATTTTCACAGCACGAATGAGTGTCAGATTCGCTTGTTGGATGTCACAACTTACTGAAACATTTGGTATTGACTCGAATAATGTTGAAAGTCCTATGTGATAAGCGGCAGGTTTGGCCTGGTACTCTACTGATCTAGGTTTCCAATGGTCACACCTTTAATGACCTGGTATTCCGCAAGACCATATTTGCTGCCCTCGATACCGACGCCGCTTTCCTTGATGCCACCGAACGGCGCTTCGGCGGCACTCATCACGCCAGTATTGACTCCCACCATCCCGCACTCCAATGCCCGAGACACCGTCATTACGCGACTGATGTCTCTCGAGAACAAGTGCGCTGCGAGGCCGAAGTCCGTGTCATTCGCGAGCCTAATCACCTCTTCCTCTGTGCGGAAGGGGAAAATAGCCGCTAGCGGGCCAAAAGTCTCGTCGACGGCAACGTCCATCTCTTTTGTCGCATTCGTTATAATCGTGGGTTCGAAGAAAAAGCCGCTCCTCTCTGGGGCCTTGCCTCCGATTCGAACAATACCGCCTTTTGAGACTGCATCCTTGACTTGATCCCCCACCTTGCGAACAGCGGCAGCATTGACCAAAGGTCCATGGGTAGTGCCGGGCTCAATTCCCTAACTTCATCCCCTTGACATGCTCGGTTAACATATCGGCAAACTTGTCGGCGATGGACTCGTGGACGAAGATGCGGTTTGCACACTGCATAATTATTAACCAAGCCTAGCTAGTTAGAAGGTTAATTTTGACTTACGACGCAGGTTTGTCCCGAACACCTGAACTTGCAGGCAAGTGTACCCTCGACAGCAAGTTCCAAGTTGGCGTCTTCGAAGATTATAAACGGCGCACTACCACCGAGCTCCATGCTCACTTTCTTCAATGTTTCGGCGGCCAGCTTGGTAAGCATCTTGCCTACACTAGTTGACCCGGTAAAACTAAGTTTCTTCATCTTTGGGCTGGTGGCCAATTCAGTTGAGGCTTGTCGGTCTTTTGTGGGAATTATGTGTATAATATCTGCCGGAATGCCCACTTGAATTGCCAGCTTAGCCAATGCAATAGCACCAAATGGAGTTTCACTTGGTGGTTTGATCACACAAGCACATTCAGCTGCAAATGTAGGTGTAATCTTTCGCGTGATCATAGCAGCAGGGAAGTCCATGGGATAATAACACCACATACCCCGACTGGCTCCTTGAAGGTAAGAAGGGTAGCATTTTTGAGAGAGGAAGGTATAGTGTCTCCATAACCTCGAGTGGCTTCTTTAGTAAACTAAGAGACAAATGAAGCTGCAAAAACAACCTCGGACCGCGCTTCGATAAGCGTCTTGCCGTTCTCTAGTGAGAGAATGATGGACACTGCATACAAGAGGTCGAGTAAAGTGCTGTAGACCCAAAAACCAGTGCTTCATACTCACAGTCCTCAACATTTTCTATAATCAGCTCATACCATTTTCGTAACAAAACTGCTCGCTCTTTTGCGGTAGTGGACGAATGAAACTCTCGGAAGCCGTGCTCGGCGCTGTAAATTGCTTCGATAAAGTCTTCAAGTGCAAAATCGGAGCATTCAAGAAGAACCTCGCCTGAGGATGGTTCGTACACTGAAAAAGTCTTGCCGCTTCTAGAGTGCTTCCACTCGCCCGCAATAAGACCACGGGTATCGAGAAGGTTAGGGTTCTTGATAGGAACTAGGACCTTGGGGGTGTTTGTCATGTTGCCAGGTCGAAAAATCTGAGATTACACCTTCCTTATAAGACTATATAGGGAAGGTCTAAATTTTGAAGTAACGTTTGCTTGGAAAGGGTTGGAATTTTTTTTTGGATGTTCTGCATGAAGATATATATAGTCATCTCAATAGACGCTTGACCAGGCCAACATATGCAGTCCGGAACCTCAAGGGTGTATGTGTTCCACTCTCATCCAACCTTCTCTATTCAGTTTAGGTTTAAGCTCGTAAAATAACGACATGCTTTGCTATCAAGATTTGCGGATTTGTTGTATCGCGGGGTATGTTTGGGCGAGGGTAGCTTAGAACCTACATGTTCACTCCCAACACACTACCCGAGTGAACTCTTAAAAGTACATGTGAACATCTTGTATAAGTCAACTTCTGAACTGGGACCATTGATGGGTCGATGAAGATTTAACCAATCAAAAATATTCGCGACTGGCGGACGGGCTTAGAATTAAGATCGTACTACGCCATATGACTATATACAGATACTCCAGCAGCCTATTGAAACCCTCCACGCTAGTTCATCCTTTGAGGGATCAAGCTGGAAATCAACTCTCACTTAAATTTCTAATTGAAGGCTAGCATAAACTTTTGCGACCCTATTCTTATTCTTTTTGCTGCAGGACCGAACTAGGGTGCAACGCTAGGTCTCTCATCTACATTTCCTGTTTCAGAATAGCCAACCTCCCCCCACGAGCCATGTTTCGAGCTACTGGACATGTCTAAGTTCTTCCCCACAATTTGGCTTCCTGAAGATCTTCGCTCGCCTACTCAAGTGGATATCAGTCGCACCACTGCTCGCTTTGCAGCAGTCTAGGAGCGGCAATGGCCAAAGTCTGGGTTTTGATAGGGTCTTCTCATTCACATACCCGGATTGGGATGCTGGGTATGAAGGCTGGACATTTAATTTGAACTCGGCCGCACCCAGTCTACGTTCTGGATTTTTTTTCCCTTTCTAAATATCGGACCTTCTTTACTCAGAATGTTTGACATTATCGTTATCGGTGCTGGCTTAAGTGGCCTCCAAGCCGCCTACTCCGCTCAACAGGCCGGCCTTTCTATCGTGGTCATCGAAGCTAGAGATCGTGTTGGAGGAAAAACATGGAGCGTACCGTTGGCTTCCGGACGTGGTTATGCAGATCTTGGTGCTGCTTGGATCAACGACACCACACAGAAGAGGATTTGGTCTTACGCCCGGCAGTTCGACCTGAAGGTGGTGAAGCAGCGGCTGGAAGGGCGAGCCGTCATGCAAGTCTCCAAAGGCAACAGAATTGAGTATCCTTTCGGAATCACCCCAGATGTTAGTCCATTACCCCCGTGGAGTTCCTCATCCGCATCGAATTTTGCTGACTCGTTTCCGGCTCAAGTTCTCCCCTGAAGAGAAGCAAAACCTAGAGCAGATTCGCGACCACATCCAGGCGGCCTCGTTGACTTCCGGTCCCCCACGTATTGAAGATGACAGGCTAAGCCTAGATCAATACGTGCGCAATTTGGGAGCAGGCCCAAAGACGGTCCAGATGATCAACCTTTGGGTCAAGGTCATGCACGGCTTGGAATCGACACAGGAATCGGCAGCTTTCTTTATTGACTATTGCCGTCGTAACGGAGGCCTTTTCTCGATTCGCGCGGATGACTATACTGGTGGCAACTATTTGCGCTTTCAATCTGGTCAGCAACACTGAATGCTTGATTGTGTCGCCAATTGCCAGCGCTAACAGCAGTGAAATAGGCGCGCAATCGATATCGAAAGGTATTGCCGGGTTAATCGGTCACAGCAATATTCATCTGTCAGAACCAGTCGCATCAATCGAAGATAAGAAGACACACACTGCTGTTACCACAACAACAGGGAAGACGTTCACTGCGAAAAAGTGCATCATCTCCTTGCCCAGCGCCATGTATAAATCATTGAACTTCTCTCCCGCGCTGCCACCCTCGGTGCGGCAAATCACTGATTCAGCGAGATTGGGGCACTACAACAAGTCCATCGTTTGCTACGACCGACCTTGGTGGAGAGATCTTGGGTTCAATGGATTCTTCATGAGCTACGAAGGGCCGGTTGGCTTGGCACGCGATACGAGCGTGGATGAGAAACGTCATTATTCACTTACCTGCTTCGTGAATGGTAAAGATGGTGAAGCCTGGGGCAAACTATATCCGCATGAACGTAGAAGAGTCGTCCTTGAGCAAATCGCTGCCATCTTCAATGTGGACGCTAACTCAGAGGTTTACCGACCCATCGAGATCTTCGAGCAAATTTGGAAGCACGAACAATACAGCCAAGGGGCCCTTGCGCCCATCACGGAGATTGGTCATTATACAAAGTACGCATCGGTCTACGGTAAACCTATAGGCAATCTTCACTTTGTCGGAACTGAGTACTCCAACGAGTGGAAGGGCTATATGGAGGGTGCGCTTTGTTCTGGAGAGCAAGGAGCCAAGGAGGCATTCGAGGCTATTCAGCGAGCCCCGAGAGCCATGTTATAAGAAGTAGGCATACGCAGATAACGC
Source organism: Nectriaceae sp. PG4201 (assembly GCA_023628695.1). Classification (NCBI taxonomy): domain Eukaryota; kingdom Fungi; phylum Ascomycota; class Sordariomycetes; order Hypocreales; family Nectriaceae; species Nectriaceae sp. PG4201. The sequence continues at coordinate 78,805 of JAMAKE010000062.1, read as the reverse complement.
GAATTATATAAAGGGCTGTATCAAGGCCAAGCGATTGATCTCTCAGTTCCGCTTCGTTCAGAGCTCTTTATAACAAGCTAGAATCGATTAGAGGAGTTAATTACAACAAGAAGAACATACAAGTCCCACAACATGACTACATGATAAATACTTGTGGCTCTGGAAGTAATGCAGGCCACTCTTCATTGTCGCCTCGTGTCCAAATTCTTCGTAGAAGCTCCAAAGCTCGTAAGATATTAACAAAACCATTCCGCCTATACTGCCTCTCCAAGAACTGCTCGAAAAATAGATGATGCTCTGGTGAGCAACTCTCTGATGCGGCTATGAAAACCGGCCATACGAGGACGTGCTCACCCGGAGACCCCTCTGGAAAAGACTGCACAGTTGCCATGAAGTGGTCGATAACCTCTGTTGATGCTGTGCTCATGGCCCCATCAAGTACACGATCGAGATAAATATTAAATGCTTGTTGCCTGAGATCTGCGATGAGATTAAACGTTGGCGAATGTTTGGGATATAGCCGGTCGTAATAGTGAAGACAATCGAAGCTCTCCTGGGCTTGACACATTATTGCATACACCCCATCTCTTGGACTGAGTAACGGGGCAGCGTAAACTCGCATTCTTGAGCTGTTAGTACCGACTCTCTTGCGTATACTGACGAAGGAGTAACTCACTTTCGTATTTGCCTCAACGAAAATTCGGCCATTTCACCGCCGTCTAGAAGGCCCGCTTCTCCACCGACCGCATCAATGGCAGACTGTAGCATTTGGAACATGATTGGGAAATCGGGGCAACCATTAACCATTACGGCCACAAGAAGAACAACGATTGCTAAGATGACAAGTTGCCTCGTCTGCTGGTCGCAACCAGTCAAGTCTCTTCTGCTCTGTAGTTCTCGAATTGCTTGATAATAAAGCTTGCTCGGGTCTGCCACCGATTGACCCGAAACTCTGCCCGCCAGGTGGTATGTGGATACAGCCAACACCGAGCTCATAATTAATTCATCGGCGCATGCAAGTGGAAGCACAAGATGCCGCCATCCGTTGTGGTCGTCGTCTACGACCACCATCTCTGGGGCGATGTTGTCCGAAACTGTGAGGGACATCAACTGATGAAGATGCGGATAGTCTACACTTATATCTAAACTTACAATATTTTAGTAGGAACTCTTTCCATGGTTCTAGAAGGCTTAGGTCTGGTGCCTGTGATAGTCGCATCAAAGAAAAGTCGGTTTGCGACGACGTCAAGTCTGTCATCATGGGGTAAGTTCTACCAATGTCTATACCGCTCGAGTAAAGAGGACTCAGTGTCTCAGCAGGACCAGTAGCAAAGTCAGGAATGTGGACGTTATCCAAGGGGTCTAGCTCAGTTGACCGGGATTTAATAGATTTCTCTAGGTCATTGCACCTGTATCTATCAAGATCTTGAACGGAGGTCGAAATAGTTTGGTATCCAACATTCGAGATTCCGACTGACGCATCTGAGCGGGGGTACGAACGGGTCCGTTTTTTGGATCTCTTTGCTTCGGGGATAAACCCATCGCGAAATCTAAATCGGACATCGAATCCACTGCAAGCTATGCCTCTCGCCATACATTTGGAACAGCATGGCCTTGTTCCATCGCAATCGATGCGGCGCTGAGAGCATTGGTAGCAGCCTATCACCTAAGTCAGGGTCGCGGTTCGATAGCATCCACTAATCTGGGTACGGAGTTTGTGCGTACCTTTGACCTTGGGGATATAAGGGCGCTTCTTACGGGCCATGATGATGATATGGCAAACTCTCCATCTCGAAGCAAGACAGTTCGTAATGTTGAAGCAAATAAGAAATGAAAGATGAGAGCTTCAGCAAACGGCTCTTTGTGTGGTAAACGTAATCTAAACTCGGGTCTGACGCGAGTAATGGCGGTAGTCTAGTCTATCGTCCAGCAAGCCAAAGAATAAGCCTCACCCATCTCCGCATCGCCAAACCCCCGCACATCGAAACTGCTCGCCCGCACTATACCGGAAGTAGAAGTTTGGATGAGAGCACATCGACTCAGATTGATGCCCTATCTTTGGCCCAGTAGCCTGCCTTTGACTGGTTTATCTTTAAGCCCAACACCACTCTCTCTTGGAAAGATAGTTTCCTCTGGATAGAAAGACTATAGTTGCGAATGGCACCCTAGACTCCACTCCATATTGCAAGCGCAAAGAGATGTCGCTTCCCATTTCTCAAAAATCCGAAGGAATCAGCCCTAAAGGCGCATTACCGAACAAATTTTCGGCCCGTGGCTCATTACTAGTGCTTGCTGTAAGTTGTTTCACACTGACAACGTGTAGTTGGTACAGAACTGCTTCACGAATAGTCAATCGGGAATTAAAAGAGCCGAATTGGCGAACTATGTCCGGCGTCACACCGTTTTATTGGGACTCGGGAGTAGGAGATAACCGATCTGCAAGGCCGAATTCGACTGCCTTTTCAGTATTCTAATTATCACCGGTTCGTACGTTCTACCTGGTAAGTACATGACAAAAATACCTCAGGGACATTACAGTGATTTAATCAGCGGGCAAAGCTGAAACTTTTTCGCCCACGTTGGAATCCCAGACTGTGACATTTGTTCGCATTTGTGCAGGCAGGGCCAACTTTCCGAGAGCAGAAAATAGCTTAGGTAAGATACAAAGAATTGGAATTGGACTCAATAGCAGGGTTGAATTAAAGAACGTTATCCATACAAGCTCGCAAACGAGGAAGATGTTCTTTGATCAAGGGCCGAGCGTCCCAAAGATTCAAAGGTAGCAAACAAACTTGCCATGATTTGGAATCCCAATCTGCTGCCTACCGGCTCGAGAAGATATCAAACACACTGGGAAACTAGAAGTCTTGCAGCTATGCATCTGCAAGGTACTGTCTCAACGCGCCTTCGGGGATCTCCTGCCCCAAGTAATTTGGCATACGTTCAAACATTTCCCATGAAGTATGCTTGAGAAGATGGATTTGATCCTTCACCCAGGACTCCACCTCTTCGCGGCTTGGCGGCTCACCGTTTTGACGGCGGTGCTGGATGCGATTCAGTGCGAGATCACATCGTTCACGCAGTCGTTGCAGTTTCTGAGCCATGAGTGTGTTCATAGCATTGGGAAGACTGTCGAACTGCATGTTAACGCTCTTGAGTGTCGTGGCACTGTCATCAGCGTCAGGATCGGCGAAACTGTAGCTATTAACGAGGCTCAGGCGCTCGGCGCAGTTGCTTGCTCTCAAAGCAGCATGCTCAAGATATCCGCCAGCCATCATGACCGCTCCACCTACTGAAGCACCGCGAGCCTTGATTATCTGTCCATCGCCTGTTTTAATGGCCGTCTCGCCGCCGACCATGGTTGAAGTGTCACTAAGCATCAGGACAAGCACTACTGGCGTCATGTCCTTATGCCAGCTATCGATAGGAATCAAGTCATACTCAGATGCTGGCAGTGTCTCGGCCGAAGGGAGTGGTTTTGTCGGCGTCTCCGTCAACTTGTAGACACCATCGATACCCTCTGCACCAAGTTGCACATTGATGTAACCCATATCGTTCTCGCCGCTCTGAAGTCTCAAAGCGTATCCGAAGGCGTGGTTTATGGCTGCTTGGGTGACTGGATGGTACCATGCTTGCTTCATAAAAGCCCCATCCTACTACGGTTAACGCTGCGCCGACTTCACAAGTAGAAAGATCTACTCACATCCTTTACATGTGCATGTCCGCTGATGAGGCAAGGAGCTCGCTCCCAAGATCGCATGTATTTATCAAGAAATGAACGTCGGAAGACCTCGCGACGAATCATGCGAACGCCTTCTTGAGAAAATAACTGGAAAGGCTCTGTATAGCAAATATCAGGGCATCCCTTTGGCACTGGAAGCCCAAGTTCAGTAAAAGCATGGCGGGCCGTAGGAGGTTGATAGTTGAGATGAATGGCCGGATCAAATGGAGGAATCGGCAATTCTCTCTCAACCATCCCGAAGATTGTATCCCCCCCATTTGGGAGAAAAGCCTGCTGTGCGTAACCGGGAAGAGTGGTTGCCATTTTCTATGTGTTGTGAAGGGTGCGAAATATTAGATTGTCTGATTTCAAGATGTCACACAGTTCTGTCTAGCCGTTCGAGTTAGTGAGTTGAAGCCTTCTTTATATCCCAGTCCAGGAATTACATGCCAAATATCGGCGATTTGTTCGTTGCATGAAGAGTGACGATGCTCGATGCTAGCATGAGATAAGGCCCGATCCGATCTCGAAGATCAATATGACCCTCAAGATTAGTGATATGCAGATGAAATGACCCACTACGGAGAGTTACAACAGAGACTTTGGCAGCCGACACCTGAATTGACTGGTTCGTGTCTGTTATCGAAGGGATAAATACGGGGAACGGCAGTTCAGTTACGCTATCAACAACAACGCTGATATGAATATAAACCCACGAGTTCTATCCAGTAGGTGCACTACGGAAAATGTATCTGAGAATGGCAACGCCTTCCGATCCGACTCTTATCGAAGAACACCACAAAGCATCGATCTCAGTATCTGGACTATTACAGTCAGGATGATGCTATATAAATATTTCTTGTGCTATACTACCATAAGCTCAAACGCCAAACCCATGGTTCCAGCCTATTTAGATGACACTTTGAGCTAGAAAATTTTCCTTATCCTGTTATGCAAGGTGCCATGGATGCCTGTAAAGTTTTACGACTAAATACCCGTGAAAACTCAGCATCATCTCGACTATACTGGTGCTTTCTACTACAGGGTGTTTATCACTGTGTATGTGGTAGATAACTCTTGTGCGGAATGCAGCTGTCGCGTCAAGGCACAAGTCATCAGCAGCGAGATAAGTTCAGGCCGCAATCGAGGGCCGTGGGTTCAAAGGCTGGGTACTAAATGCAGAGTTCCAGCTGACCACGAAGAAACTGCCGAAACATCCACAATCCTTCATGCCCGTATTGTACTTATCTGCCTAGATCGAGAAAGTTGGTAGTACTGGCACTGCCAACGGATTGGAGAAAGGCCTAGAGCGAGGTCGGCTGCAAACAGACGAATGGATGCGTACCACGAAGGATAACATTGGTGAGCAAGCGATGGTATTCACAATCACGATCATGGGGATGTGGAGGGTACCCCTGGGATCCAACAGGTATGGAATACGCGCTAGCAACCTCTTATCTCAAGCCTTGCCGAGTCCGGTAAGGGTTTGGCAACTTGTGCATGGCAGCCACACTTATCTTTGATCACCTGGGAGACCTACGGAATACTCCAGCAAAATGTTCACTTGATAAGTCGCCGAGTATCGGACAACGGTGGCCATTCCATTTACCTCGGTGCGAGAAGGCATCTTCATCGTTTCAAGTACAACCGTCTTTTGCGCATTCCACATTACAATACAGTCTAGCACCAGTGCGGATACTCGGAGATTATTTTTGCAGTCGATAAGGGGATCACTGAATAGAATTTGACAGGAGGGAGCTGACGGCTAACTTGTGTGAAAAGAATATTTCGAGCCGGGGCAAGTTATTGCATGTTCATAGGCTTGTGGAGCTTTAGGTAATACCTTGGCATCAAGTATAGGCTCACTAGACCGTATATTAATGGGGAATTCTTCCATCCAATCACGCTACGTTATTTATCGAGTATGACGCAGGAGGTAGTCGCTGTCGATAGAGTCCAGTACCGAAGTCTTTACTAACTCTTCCCAAATACTCGATTACTAACCGATTACTTGGTCCTCCTAGTGTTTGATGTAACCTAATTTTTGACCTATATTTCATCATATGGTCCTAGCTCATAGCCCGTCGAACCCCTAATTCCTTGAAGGAACTTTCTTTCCATCTATCAAACTTATAGATGCCGTCAAGTCTACGCAACGAACTTCCCTATAAAAATCTAAGCATACAAGAAAAGTACGTTTTAGAGGATCTTTACCTAGCCATCATGTTATTCTGTAGAATGGGGACAGGTAGTCCTTGTACAGCCGTGTGTATTGAAGAAAGTCCTAATCAACGTTATGCAATGCAGCGAGGTGGCGCGCCTTACGACCTCTTTCTTATGCGTCGTCAAAGGCCCGCGTAAGGAGATCGAGTCTAGGTTATCTATCCCCTATCTGGGTCAAGCTTCGATATTTGACGGAATACGCTTATCGCCCGGTTGATACTCTTCAACTTGCGGCTCGCGTAGCGCAGATGTGATGGCAAAATTGGAGTTTGTGGGAAATTTATAGGAGTAGACTTAGGTATGCAGGTTCTGTTAACAGTTTCACCTACCTATTGTAAGCCATGGTTCATAGTGCATTACCTCAGCCATGTGTTCGCCGAAAGTGATTGGAATAGGTGTGCCTTCGGTAAGATTATGAAAGTGAGCAATGAGCCGTAATCTCAACCAAGTCCTCGCAACAGCGTTTCCAGATGCTTATTGAGTGCCGCTATATCAAGTCCTATGAGTATTGATGCCCATCTTCGTCAAATTCGGGACAAAAATCCTTGATTTCTTCATATAGTGTACTGGTCTGAAAAGATACAAGCGCTGCGATGGTCAGCTGGCACGGTCGAGTTAAAAGTGTACTAAATAGCACCGTTATTTTCTCAAACTGGGAAGGCGCATTACTTGAATCTGACATTGAACTCGACGAGCGAACGTCAATGCCATGGAAACAGCACGAAGTTTATCTTGCTACTAAACAATTAAACACGGGTTTAGTAAAACCAGGTGGAGGCATAGCGTTTGTGGCGCGGTGATAGTCGTGAATCTTGCTATCCCGATTAGCATTAGGTACACTTTTACGATAATGCCCCTAACTTCTAGACTATGGCATGCAGTGTATCAAAGCCTACGGTAATTATAATAAGATCTAACAAAGTTGGCGTGAAAAAGGTACGTCACTTGAGTTGGAGGTGAAAAGCTCTAAAGTAGTGGTCAAACACTGCTACAGAAAGGCATCTTTGGTCGAAGCACACCACAGGGAAGGTGAAGCAACATCGTCAGCTATAAAAACAGGAACGGTTATACAGGTTCGAGAAGAACAAGAGAAACTGGTTAGATGAGCTCCAATCAGCTTCGACGGCCAGTTCAAGTAGAGGATTCCTAGCTTGAATTCGGTTCGGGGTCCTGGTATCAACCCAGAAAATATAAACGCGCTACTTCAACAACCTTCGGGCTCCCGTCTCCGACCAGATTCGCGAGTACCATTGGTGTAACTCCTCCATCCATGGCGGCATCGGTCCCTTAACACCAGATACTGTCCCCTTGCTAGAGAATAGGCAGCTCTTGAGACCAAGCTCAACTTCACCACGCGTCTTGTCTATCGTAGCGCTAATGACGAAGAGTCCATCGGAACCACGCAAGTCCTGGTTGCGCGGCGAGTCGCCGCATCGCACTGTAATGGCAATTGGTGTTTTTTCCACTACCTCAAAATGATCCGTGATACAGGTACCTCGTTCATAGGTGCTCTCGGAGAGCTGCTCCTGGGACCAAAGCTGATGAGCGGTTTCAGGGCCCCTGTATTTATAGTCAAGGTACCGCCGTTGGATTGTGAATCCTAGCCGCAGTCAGTGGCACGCTCGAGGATTATGAGTTAAGGACAACACACCTAAACCAGACCAGACACCACGACAGAACTCAAGGGCGAGGTCGCCCTCATTCTTAAGCAACTCAGGGCGAATTTTACTTAGAGGAATGCGCCTAATACAGACATCCTGCGTTGCGGGGTTGGCATTCGGATTAAACCGCTTGTAGACACTGGAGGTCCAGATTGGATCAGATTGGGCAAGAGGCGAGATGACAGGATTTCTTGCCGCCAGGTACGCGGCAAGACTAGAGGTGCCCAGCAATGATGAGAAGACTGTCTTGGTCAGAAAGCCCATTGTGATGCGTATCGAAGGTAATCACTAGGAATGCTTGAAATGTAAACATTGGGGCCAGAAAAGCACGCGTCGTTGCGGGTAACTAAGTACCTCGGCATGATCCCCGGCTTGGCAGGATGAAAGTTAACCCGCTTGGACTAGTTCCGTGGGTCCGAGAAAGGTACCTAATCTAGGGTAGACTCTCGACACGCTCTTTGATGTTATCCTTAACCCAACTTTATTCGGAGATTGGTGTCCTGAGTTTGATTCTGATTGGAAAAGAAACACCCCTTACTTTGAGCTGTATTGCCCCTCTTGCATCTTTCGTGCTTCAATCTCGACCTAGATGAAAGGAGTTCGACATCGTGATTTTGTCGGCGTTTGAGTGATTTTCGGACATTGGGATTAACATCAGGAACATCTAAAGTTCGAGAGAACAGAGAGCTTCTAGATTATGTGACTTTTGGCAAATCCTCACTTGTATCGTTGGTTTAACACTACCGAGATGCAACATGTTGAGTGTCACCTTCTCCAGGAATGATGGACCATACATAGTCAATATTTTCCATATCTGAGAATTTTGCCTGTCATATCGCATACTGCCCCATGCAGAGAGATAGCCTCGGAGACCTCTCCATATTTAAAAGTCAAGGGTTCGTAAGGCACGTCTTATGTTCGAGTTGCTCTCTCACCATTCCTTCGTTCTCATTTCTTCGAATCTTGGTCTATACTGGGGTAATAGCATCACGGAAACTCTGGGGTGAAATAATACGAACTTACGGTCCGTACGTGTAGAATCTAGGATCCACTATGGAAGAGATCGTAGGTTTTACTGTTTAGGCAATTTGATCTACCAGACATAACCGTTACGATTCGGTGCTCTGAGGACATAAAGCGGAACTGATCAGAGGCCTCCAAGGTGTGGTTCCCTAGCTGCTTTCTCACACATCTTTTTTATCTCTCTCAAGGTCCTGGACACGTGAATCAAGAAGTCATGTCCGTGCCTATTCGGTACTTTGCCAATGCGCAGCACTCGTTCCAGATCCCTTGCATCGCGAACGGAAATGCATTCATAGGCGATATCACTGGAGCGTATGTGCATGTTCTAAGTTAGCTCATGCTCAACTGGATCTGGATCTTAATTATGGCTCTAGTCAACTTCCCTCCGAGTCTCTAATGTCTTGTGGCTTTTTCCGCATGACTGCTGGGGAACCCCCTCGTTGGCCACCACCCCTATCAAGAGACTCTCATCGTGTTGGAAGGCGCGTTTGACATAGTAGATGGCTTAGGAAACAGGGCTGTGGGGAGAAAAGGCGAAGTGCATTACTTCCCGGCAGGTAGTACGGTGACATTCGATACTGAGCGGGAAGGTTTAGCCTTTATACTGTGCAAAGGTTAAACAAATGAATGTCATAGGGAACAATACATCGAAATTGAATAGAATAAATCACCTACATAAATTGACACGAGACTGTATTTCACGCCATCGTGGTTTCCCACCCATTCTCAATCATAACGTCCATCCAATACGTGTCTTTATGATCTTCATTTATACCTCCTCCATTGTTCACCAGCGACGAATGGTGATCCATCAGGTTCCACTGTGTATTCACTATGTCCAAACAAACGTGTATCGGTTTAGGCGGAAGAATGTGGAGGAACGATTTTAATCGACTCTCGATAAAATGACGCATCCTTGCGACTTCAATCGTTTGAGAGCTCATCCCCTGCAAGTTGCTCGCAATATTTGCGTTGCTTCAGATTCCGAGACACGTAGTTCATTGTCTGAAATAGCCATTCTGAGCTCGCTTGACGAGGATACCAGAATGAAAGGCTGAAAGTCTCGAGTCTCTGGTTCTATTGGAATCAGCTTCATCATGTCGAGTGTCTGAAGAGCATATGATGTGAGCCAGTTGCTGCGTATTTGAGCTGCAAAATCCCTGCCCCCAGAGGTGCTGCTGTCATCAGCACTTGAGAGGAGGAATCCCTCATGTTGTAGTCGTCGATTGAGCAGATCCGGAAAGACATGATATAACTGGATTAAACCAGTGGAACGGTACACTTTAGCCAAGGTCAACAGATGCCATACTGGAGTGTTGCAATCTTCACGGTCAATGACAGTACTTTCAAGAGGGCGCGAAAGATTAACAAGGTGTTGTTCGAGTTCATTAGCAGTAGGCATATCTTTCTCGAGCTGCTTGATGTGTGCAAGCGATGCAAAGCGGCGTGTGAACGCGATCTTTCGCTGCCGACGAACGAGTCTACCAATCTTCTGGACTGTATGTCACTATGGGGAGGATTAGACCAATGCTCATTCCTCGAAACGCACGAAGGACTTGATCCAATGGATACTCTTGATGATGTACTTGTGGCCATTATCGAGAAGAGATCTGAAATCTACGAGAATCTCAAGGTCATATACGTGGACAGCGTTGAGAGCGATCCATGCCAACGCAGCGTGAGAGATTTTGCTTTCAAGAGGCAATAGCTGCAGGTCGCGAGGAGGGAGTCCACGTCCACACTCTAACGAACAGAGACGACGACAGCTATTGGAGGAACTTCCCTGCTGCACCAGCTAAGTTCGATATAAAGACTGGGCCATGCGGCGACAGACCGGGTACATGGAGGATAAACCGCGCCGCTGGAGACTGGGAGGAGCCGGGTTGCGGAATTTGTGGAAAATGCGAGGCGTGTTTGAGGGTATATCCACAGCATACCTGGAAGAGTGTTGTCGTCCCGCGAGCTAGGAATGGAAGCATATTGAGAATTGTTGTAGGATTCCACTAGTTCCAGGTCCGTAGCCTTCGTTAACGTTCACCAAAAATAATTGATAGACGCACTTGCAACAACTGAATTACCTCTTCCTGTCACATCGGCCATTCTAGCCTCTGTCAGGCTAGGGACTATAGCAGCTATTCACTTGCTTTATAAAGTCCCGCTTGAGTTGCACATATCTGAAGTGCTTAGACCGAGCTGCATATCATCATATCAAACAGAAGATCACCGTACATTCCGAGGAAAACGACATCAATGACATTAATGTCGATGAGGGATCGGCATCGAGTGCTTCGACATATGGTAATGAGTCGGCGTCAAAATCGGCAAGGCCGGCAAGATCATCGGAATTGCCGACCGATAGCCAACTATACGAGTCGGAGACAAGCCGATGGACTCGCATGAAAGTACTTTGACCAAAAAAGCTAGCGATGCGGGGCTACCCATACACCTTGGGTCTTCTATATAAAACAAACGTCGCATTATTAAAGTTGATATATCACTAGGAGGTAGAGATTAGGGATCGAGGCATCACCGTGCGCAATCGTAAAGAACGCAATGTCTAATAAAGATGGTGCTGATGAGGGCTCGTCGACAATCGTTGTTATCGGGTAGGTGCTAGCCATGCGCTGGAATAAGTCAATAGGCTAATGAGGAGATATTCAGTGCAGGCATAATCGGTCTTACATGTGCCCTTAAGATACAAGACATAATTGCAAAGACGGATAATAGTCATCGTACTCATGTTCTTATCGTTGCGCGCGAATGGCCAGCATCCCTTCCAGGAGCGCCACCGAGGCATTCACTTGACTACGCGTCGATGTGGGCTGGGGCTCATGTCCGGCCAATCCTGGCCACAACGCCCCAACTACGACGCGAAGCGGCTTGGTTGAAGGCAACTGTTGCCAAATTCGCCAGACAGTTTACAGACGAGCCTTCAATTGGCATCACTCCGACAGAAGCCCTGGATCTTATGGAACTTCGGGACTCCAATTACGAGCGTCATACGGAGCAGACCTTTGCTTCTGAGACAGGCTTGTTAGGATTTCAAGTTCTTCCACCATCAGACACACCAGAAGGTGTCCTCACTGCAGTCAAATATCAGACTTACTGCGTGAACCCTCCGTTGTATTGCTCCAACTTGCTTAGCAAGTTTCTACTTCGAGGCGGTAAGACACTGCAAAGAGAGCTCAGAAGTGAATGGGAGGCATTTAGCGTGAAAAGAAATATTGATTTTGTCGTTAATGCTAGTGGTCTTGGGTTTGGTGATCCCAAATGCTTCCCTGTGAGAGGTGGGTGGCTGGACCCTCCCTCATTCGTTATCCGACACTAATAGCATTATCCCTCCAGGGCAGACAGTTCTAACGGATCTCAAAGCAACTCCTAAAACCATCACACGGCAGGGTAAAGATGGTTCCTGGAGTTTCATCATACCGCGGTTCTTCAACGGCGGTACCATCATCGGTGGCACCAAGGAACCTAACGACTGGCATAACAAGACTCGGGAAGAGACTAGGCACAATCTGCTGGAGGCCAGTCAGTCCATACTGCCATATGCTTTTGATCATGACCAATCACAAGAGACTACTCTGAAGACTCTCAATGTTATTGCGGACATTGTTGGTCGCCGTCCAGCGCGTGAAGGTGGAATGCGCATCGAGATCGAGCGGCAGAACATAATTGGAAGACAAGCCAAAAGGATTATAGGGCAGGTTATACATGCCTATGGAGCAGGTGGACGCGGGTATGAACTTAGCTGGGGAATTGCCGAGGAAGTTGGCGACTTGGCCAAGAAACTACTGGAGCAGAGCTTTCCATCTCGGCCTCGTCTCTGAGGTTTTATGGTCTATGGCAACATACATCGGCACGAATATATACGAAGAGCGTGCGTTTCAAAGAGCAAAGTGAGAGGGCGGTAAATAAACAGAAATTTGGCTCAGTGTCAAGTGAAGCCTTAGGACTCTATCACAAAAGTGGAAGACTACTTGGTAAAGTCAAACGTCTCAACTAGAGTCAATAAATTGTATGTCATGCATCAGGATGTATATTGTTTTATTTTTTCCTGAAATCTTATACCCAAGCTCCATCAATCTCAAAGAGATAGGCTACAACCACCAAATAAAGTTACAATCGGACATCAACACAAGAGAGCCACAATCCGGATCTCTAACTCAAAAGCTAACTCAATAGAATTGTCAGCAGTTAACATTTTTACGATGCATCTTTCAATACTCAATAGCTGAGCCAACCTTATTCAGAGCAGATTGACGGGTCCTTTAGGGTTACTCTGTTTGATTCAGCCATAAAGCCAGGCTGGAGGCCTCCTGAAAGGGGAGGTTCTGAAAAGGACCGATAGAATTAATGAAAAACGTAAACTAAAATCCTTACTTCCACACATTGTTGTAAAACTACGTTCCCTCAAAGAGGGAATCAGGATGTACATATATAATTTACCTACAGTCACTTGCGTCAATCTGTTCAAACAACACAAAGGAAGTCAACATCAAGTTGAGCAACCTTCGGAGGTCAAAAATCGTTGTATAGTATGAGTAAAACATCAAGGGATGTGTAGAGGTTTATCCTAGTTCCGTAAAGGTAACGGAGGCAGCCATCCATACATTTAATATCTAATCAGCGTGAACCCTTGTAAGCTCAGAACACACATCATCTATGTACATCTGTGCCTTTTTGAGTACCAACATATGCATAAAGGGATGCGGTACTCCAGTATACCGTCGAAATGTGACGCGAACCCCAGCAGCAACAAGCCGGTGGCCGTATGCCTCTCCCTCGTCTCGAAGTGGGTCACACCCGGCCGTGAGAACTAAAGTATTGCATACGTCTTTCAGGTTTCCATCAATAGGGCTCTTTAAGAAGAGGGGGAGGGCTTCAAGCTTTTCTCGCTCTGCGTCGTTCTTGGGTTCATATTGAGATTTGAAAAATGCCATGCGTTTCCAGTCGAGGCACGGCGCAAACTCGTTCTCTACGAAGGATGGATAGGGTGAATCAGATGCCTTATCCATATCTGGATGCCAGGCAGTAGCAGGAACAGCAAGTATCGCTGTGAGGAGTGTTAGTATACCCAGGGTTTAGTTCGTGGGAAGTGATCCCATTATCCCATACCAAGTTTAAGATCAACACCAGTATCACGGGCAAGTTGCTGCAACACAGCACCAATATGACCGCCGGCAGAAATCCCGCCAATGGAGATGGAGTCTGGGCGTGCGTTGATTTGCTGACCATTCTGATGGACCTGTAATCCAATAAGCCGTGCTGATGCAAACACATTTGAGTTTGAGGGAGGGATTCTTACCCAACGGACTGCCGCCCAAGCATCGTCATGGCCTTTTCCGAAGATGTTTTCTACAGGAAATGTCAATATAGGTGCCACACTACTTCATCTGCATCTTTGGCCTTACCTGGTGACAATCTGTAGTCAACATCCATGACCATGATCCCCACACGGTTGCGGATCAGCATGCAGATCTCGGCATCACCAGTCAAGTCACCGAAGGTGAAACCGCCTCCTGTAGAATTATGAGAAACCTATTCTCAGCTACTTCTCGAGAGCTTGGTGTGGACGAACCGTGGAAATTGATGTAAATAGGGTAAGGACCATGACCAAATGGAGATGTCCGCGGATCAGGGTGGTAGCATCTCACCGTAAACTGGTGTCCATCATCTGCAAGGATTTTCATATCCTTGACGAAGGGTTCATAGGAGAAGTCATTGTACCATGGTGAATCATATCGCTTAGGGAAGGCCCTAATCTGAGACAGATCAATCCCGTGTGTCGCCGGTTTAACAGCAAGATAGCGGTTGTAGTAATCGATGAAGTCTGAGTCCAGCCGCTCCAAGAAATCGGCTTTGATCGGATTGGGTAGGTCAATCGTCTTCTGGACCAGAACTGTGGTCTCGATTGCGGGAGGCGCCATGCTTGAAGAGAGAATGACTTGAGTAGGATAGGATGGATGGAGTGTGAATAAATGCAAACTTTCAGAAATTCGACCGTAGAGCGTAGTACGACTAGAAATTGTCCCCTTGGCGTCTTGGTGACTTTTATAACCAGTAGGAAAATCTCACATGGATATGTTAAAAATGACTTGAATCCCCTCTGGATAGTTGTCTCTTGAGGACGACTCTGACGCGCATCTTTAGCCCACATGATCATCCGTACCGCTATACTGAATTGCCAATTGGGGCTACGTCAAGAACCTCGAAATGGGGCTTGTATCGGGGAACTCTCCGTCGTTGCCGAGAGCGTCGGCCCAGCCGAGCTTGCAACCTCAGTCACTGCTCTAGCGCAAACCCTATCGGTGGTGCATTTCCGAGTATCAAACTCTCAATGCAGTCTCTAGTACAACACTAGTTGAAGGAGGCTTCGCTCGGGAAGTCGAGGAGGATGTCACATGGCCAGCCTCGCGCAAAACGTGACCACACCGACTGTACCATTTTCGGCTCAGCCGATAGATCATTCGCGATAAATCGGAGCGACGAAAACAGATTCGGCATGCTATCCGGCGAAGGATATCCATCCCCTGGCTGAGGGCGGTAACCCCAGGAACCGTTATCCTCTTCAGATGAGGACTCCTCTGGGTGCAGGTCGCAAATTGAGCTGTCAATCTCAGACAGATACGCTGCTCGATACATAGCCCGCATGCCTCCAAGAGTGTTAATCCACTGCCGAGCAATCTTCCAGTGTCGCTCCCAAGATGAGAAAATCTCTAGGGAGAGATTGAAGAATCTCGATGCGCCCTCAATTACATCAACACTAGAATATTCAGGGTCGCTGGCATACTGTAACCACAAGTAGGTATTACACACAGAGAGCAACGCCGCAGCGACCCAGACTGATTGTAATTCTGCCCTAGACCTATTATTCTCGGCCAGCGAGGTGAGAATTTCACCCAATTTCAATGCGCTTGAAACACACGTTGAGACCAATGCAGGCTCCCTATGCAGCAGGGACCAACCAGCCGCATCAGTGATATCCAGCAAGATAGACGACCCATCCAGCTGGGGAAGATAAGACTGGTGAGCCTCGCAGAAAGCGGTGTGAATCAGGAAGTGCATCGACAGAAACTCTTTGCCCTGCCCCAATCCAGAATGGGTCGTGTAGTTTAGATGCGACCATTGAAGACTTGCCGGCAGGCACGCTATCCAATCTCTCATCTCTTGATGGCGGAGATAGAACCAGCCATTGGGGTCAGTTGGAGCGGTCTCATCCAGAAATCGTCGATTGCACACGTTGATATCAACGATATTACCCCAGAGAAAGATTGTCTTTATGAAATAAGGCAAGATACCCATTTCTGACGGATAGCCTGCATATGCGCTAAGACTACCTAGCGTGGTCCCTCTAGTTGCCTCTTGATAAGCTAGAGAGGCGTCGCTACCGGGAAGAGCGATGCTCACATTGACTGACGATATGGTCAATGGTTTGGTGAAATAGTACGCCAGCAATCTGTCCATCAGAAGACATGCCCAAAAGGTTCGGCGACGGATTTCCTGCTCCCTGAGAGACTGGCGCTGGTGATATTCTTTGTTCAAACGCATGATCTGCGCCATACGGATGGCCGTCCCGGCATACATCCAGTGGCTAGAACCCACGTTGTCAAAGATCTCCGAAAGCGCGAGTATGAGATTTGCTTGGACGTTAGGAACTGCGAACGTGTCAGCAGGGAGGCACTTGTCGCTCTCCAATCTCGGTTGGGTGATTGAATACCGCTCGGTTTATCCGATGTAGCCCTCGCCATAGACCTAGCTATAGGTGTGAACTGCCGACATACTTTTGGCCCTGATGGGAGGCCAAAATCGCGAGATGCCTCCTCGGGCGTCAAGTAGTGGGAGGCGAGGCATATGATTGCCACGACCAGGAATGGCGTGTCTTGATAAGCGTCTTCAAATTCGGGTCTGTATAGGAACGAACAGAAGTTTCCCATGAGGTGCTGGTCGAAAAAAATTGCCAAACACCTTTGTAGTGAACCCTTTTCGGGAAGCTGGAAGTCTCTAAGTGACTCATCCACTGCGCTGGGCCTTGAACTGGAACGGTCAGAGTCCAGAGACATAGATGCTGAGTTCGGCTCCTCGCTAATTGGGCTTGGCCAGATGCATGGGACATCACGAGATGCACAATGTCGACAACGTGGTTTAACGCCGTCACACCTCGTCTTCCTCCGACGGCTACCGTGGCGTCATGATCAGTAACTAGTTGATCATGTTACGGAATAGATGGTTCAACTTACCAAGTACCACAAGCTTGTGGGGTGCGTCGTGTTCGCCCACGACTGGCAGAGCCCATCATGTCGAACTAACAGGTTTTTTTGAGATCGGAGGAAGTGAGTGTCGGTTCAAGTGTCGGGTCTAGATCGGGACTATATGGGAGGTTGTCGGAAGATGCGGGGTTGATGCCCTCTTATCTCCTCCACCACACCATCGGAAGAGCCGATGCTGAGTCAAATTGTTTAGTCGGTTATGTTAGCGTCAATACAAGGGAAACAAGACTCTTATCTTTGCATATCCTGGGGAAGGCAAACCACCAGATCTGGGGTAGCCTATAAGGGGAGCCAAGGCTATTGCCACCCTGCTTTCGCGTCTATATAATAGAGGGGATTGATTAATCCCCAAGTGTAGGCCAACTCCTCTACTTTTTCAAGTCCTAGCACTTCATCTCAACACATTCTGTAAAAGATGGACTCCGCCATGAAGATGCCCTACCAAAAGGACGAAGCTACAGATCTGGAACTTCAGATGCAGGCCAGCGGCCCTACTAACATGGCTATTACTTTTGACCCGGCTGTGGTAAAAAGTCTAAAGCGAAAAGCAGATTTCATCTTACTTCCGATCCTTACAGTCGCCTACCTTTTCAAGTACACGCCCCAGCTCTCTACGCCCTCACTTCCCGCCAACTGACATAACCTCATAATAGCTCTCTAGATCGCAGCAATGTCTCGAACGCGCATACAGCTGGCCTTGAGGAGGATCTTCATCTGGTTGAAAATCAGTACAATCAAGTCCTCACCTACTACCAAATTCCATTCATCGTTCTTGGCCCGGCAATTACGATGCTCACCAAGATGGTTGGCGCACGGTGGACTCTTCCGGGAATGCTTCTCATCTTTGGTTCGGCGTCACTAGCAAGCGGGTTCGTCAAAACGTTTGAGAGCCTTGTTGCATGTCGTGTCTTTGTTGGAGCGTTCGAATCCGGTTTTCTAGCGTCGTGAGTCCTCGCTGGAACAAGAGGTTGAGCTACGGCTAACACCTATCAGAGTCGTGTACTATCTCTCCATTTGGTACACACGGAGAGAGTTGGCTAGCAGAATCGGAATATTCTATGCCGCTCTCGTAGCATCGTCGGCATTTGGTGGGCTACTTGCCTACGGCATGTTCCAGATAAAGAATGAAACATACTTCCAGTGGTCTTATCTATTCTTCTTGGGAGGAGGGCTTACCATGACCTGGGCGATCGTGTTATTCTTCATCTTACCTTCGGGATCGCAGACAGCTTGGTTTTTAACCAAGGTGGAGAAGGAGGTGGCGCATTTGCGACTGGAACAGGACTCTGTGTCCACTCTCGATCTCAAGTTTAGCTGGAAAGAGGCTTTATCCGAGTTTACAACACCTCACGGGTACATACGAGTGTGCATGGCCTTTATAGCGGGAACAATTCTAACATCGAACGCCAACTTTCTTGCGATGGTTGTCAAGCGCCTCGGATACAGCGTTGTCAAGACTAATTTGGTGAGCAGGTGAAAAGCCCTAGACTAGTCTGTGCAGATTTCTAACATAGAGCCAGTATACAGTTGCTCCGGCACTAGTCGGGGCTGTCATTTTGGTCATTTGGTGCAAATCCTCTGACCACTTTCGCGACCGAGGCTACCATTTTGCTGCTTCAGCTTTGGTCAGCTTGGTGGGATATATCATCTTGATTACGATCGACACCTCGAATACATCCGTCTTGTACTTCGCCATGTTCCTTTGCACCATAGGGGTATACCAAGATTCTTCTCTGACTATCGACCCTTACTAATCATGATTCTTATGTAGGCATATCCTTCAACCCCCATCGGTTCCACCTGGACAGTGTCCAATATCCCGAACCTCAATGCTCGTGCGATGACGAGTGGTTTATACATTGCAGCCGGCAACTGTGGTGGCTTGCTATCCAGCAATATCTATTACAACAAGGAAGCACCGCGGTACATTACAAGCCTTAGAGTGAATATCACTATGAGTGCCATTGCTCTTGTTAGTGGTGCTGCATATTCCTGGTGGATGCGCGTGGAAAATCGTCGACGGGATGAGAAGTATGGTGTAGGGGCTACGGTCACAGAGGGAGTCGCAAGCACACGCGACTCAAGGTTTCGATTCCAAGTTTAACTTATACAAGTTCAAGGTTAATAAATGTTCTTGACTAGAAATCAATTTCCTTGTCGATGCTTCCAAATAAAGATCTAAGATCTCGCTCTATTGCCATATCTATAACCAGGTAGCTGTGATCCGCTAATCCGGCGGCGCTTGTGGCAAGCTTTACGCTGGGTATACCGTAACACATCAACGGGTACTAATACTTAGAAGAAAGTAAAGGGACAGAGCTCTCGACGTAATTATATGACACATCAGTATTCAAAGGACGGTCGATATTCGAAGTGTGGAGCCGTGAATATGGTCAGTTGATTAAGCTTCGATTGTCCTTACCACCCAGCTTGAGCAAGTCAGCAACGTCACTTATATACCGTGGAGGTAGAACACCAACCCAAAGCCAATCAAATTCTACTTTAGTCAGTCAATCCAGGCCCAAGAGGGATTTGGTCTGATTACAAATGGCGAGATCAGGATATTGCACTTGCTACCCTGTAGTTTGTGGCGTAATTGTAGCCTTCAGCTAGATCGGTGGTACCTCCGGAAAGCATCCCGTCGCAAAGTTGTACATAATTCTAAGCGTTGTCACTCATGTGTCTTGTAATTGAGCGCATAAGAAACTACTTTTATGTGCGTTGCTTACATTGATCTCTTCCCCAGGTGAATAGCCTTAGATTAGCTCGTATAGACGGTCTTTTGAATGGATGGAGAGTACGAAGCAATGTCATTGAGTGGTGGCATTTTGATCACTCTTGGCGTCACCATTTCTCATCCTGCTAGTTGAGAGTATGTTAATGGTACCCCTTATAGCCGTTCGTGTAAGGAAGATGAATATCTCATGAAGCGTGTTCGGCCCTCGGAATCACCAACGCATGGCCGAGACAATGCCCCGCACTGTTCACTGCGCGTACTTTCCTCTTGACTTCTCGGCCTCGGACTTACCGCGCCTAAGCTCCGCAGGACAATGCTGGGAGTTTGTTCATTCTTGGACTGATTAATAATTAGTATACCAACCTGCTCTTCTTGCTCTTATGTGAAAATCACTCACCATGCTCACGCGGTTGTCCAGATCAACTTCTTTCAGACGACTTTTACCATTCTCCAGTCAATCTCGAGCAGCGAGCACTATGAAGGAAGCTATCGTGTCTAAGGGACCAACAGTTCAGATTGTGGACAGTCCAAGACCAAAGCCAGGATTTGGTCAGGTCTTGACGAAGGTCATCTTCTCTGGTAGCAATCCCAAGGACTGGTAAGTGCTTCCTGGCTGCAACGATATCTTGATTCGTTATTGACTGTTTCTCCAAGGAAGCGACCGGAATATTTGGGCCCTAAGGGAATTGGCAATCAAGGCGATGACATCTCCGGCATTGTTCAGGAAGTGGGTGAGGGTGTCTCAGAGTTCAAGCCGGGGGATAGGATCGCAGCCTTCCACGAGATGATGCAACCTGGTGGGAGTTATGCCGAGTACGGAGTCAGCTGGGCGTACACTACGTTCCGCTTACCAGATAATACTTCTTTTGAAGGTGCGTAGAATTGGATACCCTCTCTTCAGCAAGAATGACTGTTGAGATCTACGGCTAATATGTCTACTTTTAGAGGGTGCTGCTCTCCCTCTCGCCATCCTGACAGCCGCCTGTGGGCTCTATGCTCGCCTCAAGCTTCCGGAGCCGTGGCTCCCTCTCCCAGACTCACAGAAGATACCACTCGTCATCTGGGGTGCCTCTTCAGCTGTGGGCTCTTATGCTATCCAGCTGGCTAAACGATCCAACATTCATCCTCTCATTTGCATCGCCGGTCGCGCACAATCACATGTTGAGAATTTGATCGATAGAAGTAAAGGCGATACCGTCATAGATTACCGAAAAGGTCGTGAAGCCGTGGTCGAAGAAATCAACGCAAGCCTGAAAGGGGCAAGGCTCGAGCACGCATTCGACGCAGTGTCTCAGATGGGCTCATACCAGACTATCTGTGAGGTACTCGACCACGAGACTGGTAAGATTACGTTGATAATACCCGCGCAGACCTATTCAGACATCCCGGAGACGATTGAAAAGTCGGTGACGACTGTGGGTAGTGTTCACCAGGAACTGAAGGATTTTGGTTATGTGTACTCGCGGTACTTTAGCAAAGGTTTGGAGGAGGGCTGGCTTAAGGCACAGCCACAGGAAATCGTACCAGGCGGGTTGCAAGGGGTGGAGCAAGGCTTGAAGAACTTGAAGGATGGTACAGCGAGCGCGGTGAAGTATATATTCAGGATTGCGGACACACCGGGTGTTGAGTCTTAAATGGAATTTGTATCCACACAATATTGAACATGTCTTTCGAAGGTTAGCTGATAGTAAAATACATCGTTCCTTATCTACACGTCATCGATATAATGTTCATATTTCCAGCTGGTGCAGGAAACTCTGTTGTCCCTAGTTTTCCAAGCTCGTCCTCCTGTGCAAAATTGGATTCTCTTCAGTAGTAACACATAGCAACTGTGCTTCAATTTAAATACTTATCTATCATTGAAGACGAGAGGATAACTATGGAGTTGTAGTTTTATTTCGGGAGAGATATGCTGGCGTAAGACCATTTTGCCGTCGTCTATACATGTATGAGATGCAGTCCTAGTTCCCCAGCCTCTCAGCTCCCAACCACTATACACCATCTACATATACAGTACCAGAAGCATAGGCATGTGATCCGAAAGATGCAACAGTAGTGACAGTAGGCAAAAAGGAAGACGCAAAAAACATGCAACACCAGGCATTCGCCAGTCGTCACCGACCTGACTACTACTCCGGCGCTCAACAGGTTTATCAGTGGGGGAGCGGACGGGACCCCGAGTTTTCCTGTGGCTGTGGTCGCATGTACCAGTCATCCAGGCTATTTGGCTTATAAACTGAGGGTGCTACTATTCTCAAGATACTTGACGCGGTATTTAGCGGAGGGAGTACAGCAGTCGAGGGCAAGTCACGGTTAATCATTGAAGCAGAAGCACCATCGGTCGTGTTTGCAGCACTTGATTTAATAGCCCAGCCACTTTGCCACCTTTCTAGAACCTGTTCATCTGTATAGCATTTACTTTTATTTGATCAATGCTGCTCTGTAGCCTGTGTAGTTCCCAGATAATATCTGTATCTCTCTAAAAGCTCCATATCTCTCCGAACCAGAGGAGATAAATGATGGAATTCGAGTTGGACCTTTTGCCGAATTTCTTCTGCTAGGTCTAGTTGAGCTACTGCATAGTGGCGAAGATGTGGTGCGTCTTGAATCGCACATAACAACGTGTATGTCGCCATGAAGCTGCATCAAACAGAGAAAAAGTTAGTCGTACTTCCAACAGACAACTTAAGTGAAATTTTAGCTGAATCATGAACTCTCCTGTTGAAATTGCAAGATATATGAAGGAGGAAGGTTTGCATACCTCCTGATTGGTGCGAACGGAGATACGATCAACCTCGCAGCTTCCGTCAAAAGCCCAATTTCCTGCGGAACTTTCAGACCTGCCTCGAGGCATTGCTGCACGTTCAGAAAGTCCTCGGCAGTCAAAATTTCCGGGGGGCTGCTTAGTGCTTTGTACACGTACGGTCTGTATATGACGAACTTTGCGGCCCAGTATCTACCTCGTAGAAGCCCTAGAAGATTTCGTGGGTATTTTTGTCGATTGCGGTCATTATCGCTGTTCATTCGGAGAACGATGGATGGGGGTAAGTGACGAAACCAATTATCAAGCTGAAGGGCAAGCTCGTGGTTAATAGTAGTGGATGGTTTTGCAGGCCCATTCATGACAGCGCTCATCCAGTCTTTATTCAAAAGTTTTAGTGATGCAAATGACAAGAACTACGTCAGAACTGTAGCGAGACATACCAGGTGAAGACATACTCCGATATGCTCTATTGAGCAATCGTCGGAGTGCAATATTTGCCAGCAATACAAATTGACATTCTGTCTCAGAAATCTGCTCTTGTGTTTGGGACTCCTCGCTACCAAATGGCATTGGGACAGAATCCTGTAGCTGGTAAAGTCCGGATGGAGGTAAGTCAAGCTCTGACAAAATCGTACTTCTAACAGTGAGCAAATGCCATTTTTGAGACGGCTGAACTCGACCTACCATTCCAAGATATACGTTACCCAGTATCCTCGCGTGACATCAGGAGAGTTTTTTTCATGGGGTGATCTACAATACTAGGTTTAATGGAATGATGGTGCCCTGGGTATTCTATATGCTTACGTGGAGATAATATTGAAGAATGTGACGGCGGCTTCATGAATGGACGCCCAAAAGTCGTATACTCGGAGAAGCTGTGCGTAGTAAACTCTGGTGTGCATGTTAGCTAAGTGAGGTGACGCATTAGTTAGGCCTTTTACCCTGCTAGAACATGGCATTGTGCAGTGCCTATTTGGCCCTTCGGGAGAAAGGCCAAAATTTGTCTCGCCTTGTTGAAAAACCCGATCCCCACAGGACTGCTTACTTCGTCCATACCTTCATGGCCCCAGTCGCTTTCTCCATGAAGATATGCGACAAGATTACCCAGCGCAAGAGTCAACAAGATAATACAGCTCTCGTGATCGTTGCCAAACCCGTTTTCAAGAGTAACTCGCCTGCTAAACTCGAGCAGCTTTCCTTTTTCGACAACAGGGTATACTTGATGAAGGTCGTCAAAATAGTAATTAAGAAGTGTCCGCACCTGAGAGATATTCATTGAATCCCACCAGTCGCCACATGTGTTGTGGCTGGAAGATAAAAGACAGAATGGGGCTACTACGGAAGCTGTCAATGGCTTCCGAGATCGTTCAGAGGTTACGGGGTAGGTGAGGTCGATAGCCGGAAGTGCTCGGGCTATTGGCGGCCAGGTATATAGCTCATGTAACGCTGTAATGTGTCTGAATTGTGGAAAGTCTAAATCGAGCAGGTGTCGCAGTCTTTCCTTGTCATGCTCGGAGCGACCGTAATCGGATCGTGCAGATGATGAATGAGATGGGGACAGAGTTAGAGCACCTTTGGTGGTCGGACTGAAAGTGCTTCTATTATTAGCTTCATGGGTACGATGAGTCTTGGCAGTCGGGTTGAACCTGTGTTCTGAAATCGGAAACTGTTCTAACCTCGAAGTGAGGCGTTTCGCGTCGTGCTCTATTTGCTGTAAGGAGTTCGATATCTTTTCGAGATACGCGTCGATTCTGTTAAGAGTTTGGTAAGCAAACGATCCAAGTTTCTAGACTCAAGAGCTTACTTTGATTTCCGCCGTTGCTCGTATTTGCATCTTAGTTTCAAGCGGGCACAGTTACCGCAAATCGGCCACTGTTCATCGCATTTGCTCTTTCGAGACCGACAAGTATTGCAAGCCTTGTGAACATTAGTTTCCAGTTGTTACGGCACTGCAGATCTACACTCACTACTGAAGCAAGAACACGGCGAATGCAAGGGTTGGTATCCAGGATATGCGACTCTGAGTCACTTTGACGGTCTTCTCCAGATTGATCAGCGTCATTTAAAGGCATTACTACCTGTGCTGGGCGTCGAGCAGAACCACGCTGCTTTTCACCTGCTTGCGGTCCCTCTATATCGAGTCGTCTCTTAGGCATTCTGATGAGTCTGAAGCTGTATCTTTGTCGTAGCAAAGAAGCGCCAGTTGTTAGTTTCATGCAAGGGGAGGGAGTGAGTGTCGTGGGGAATGTTCACTAGAAAAGATGGGGGAGCCAGGGACCCCGCACTCCATTACTGTCAGGGGCAATGAGATGAATCACGTGAAGTAGTTGGGTAAGCCATCAACTCACGCTTCAACGAAGTTTGTGTTAGTGATAAATGCCCCAGCTGAACGGAGACTGTTCTAATTATGAAACTGAAAAGCGCTAGTACGAGGAGAGAAGCCTAGATCTGGGACATTGCAATATAAGATTATCGATCAGTAACCTCGGTTACTTGAGATCTTCAGACCAATCCAAAAGAGGTCAAGGGGATTGTAATAAGGAGGATAACACTAAAATATTGAATCAAAATTGATTCCTTGCCATTAGGCATTTATAAAGTCTCTTTAATATGCAAATAGCCGTTGCTCACCACCAGTGCCACCACTTGACTTTAAGATAGTTGCGTTTCGTCGGCGGTAAAACATGGCCAAGGCAACAGAAGCAACGGCAACAAACACTAGCATAGCAAAATTGGTCCAATGGCCTGTTGGAAAGCCCTTCGATGCTTCCCCCGCAGTATAAATCCATACACCGGTAATCTGGCCGGGAATGCCGATTGAGATGTTGAGAGCTATCGCCAGGCCAACTGCTCCCGTACTGTGAAGGTTTGATGATATCCAGCCAAGTAAAGGAGGAATACAGCCGAAAGCACCTGAGGAGGCAACGATGAGACAACCGTATCGGGGCTTTAAATTTCATCAGTATTCAACAAGAAGCATCAAAACGCTAACTAGCTTACCTTGAATGACGTAGCAGGCAGTAAAGCAGACGCCATGAAGCCTGCTGCACCAACCGTAGCACACGCAGCTGCATGGTAGGCACGAGCGTTCAGACGATCTGCAGACCAGGATACGTAGAGTGTCACAACGTCTTGGTAGCGCACATTGTCAGTGACGTCCATTTCATGGGAGTCAGCAACCTACATGCAATAGCATACGGAGGAATAGTCATCAGCTGTGCTTTCAGATTTTCATAGCCGAGACCGACGACAATACTTGGCGTGAATAACGAAAGCGAGGAGAAAGGGACGGAAATACCGAAATAAATCTGGTGTCGCCGTTAGCATCACGCGAGGTATGAAATGGGGCGGCTGATATACAGCATAGTGGGCGTAGAGACGCCAGTCCGTCAAGGTCTGCTTTGCTTGTTCCCAAGTCAAATTGCTGTCATGGCCATGAGATCCTTCGACTCGAAGCCTATCAATTGCCAAAGCCCGCTCTTCCTCCGTGAGCCACGAGACAGTTTCTGGAAAATCCGGTAGCCAAAACCAGACCGCCAGCGCTGACAGCATGCTTGGCAGGCCTTCAAGGATAAAGAGCCAGCGCCACGCAGAAAGGCCGGAGATACCCTCCATATGACCAATGCCGTATGCGAGAGCACCACCAAATGCGCCTGCAAGTGTCGCAGACGCTAAAATGATAGCTACTCGGATAGATCGCTCATCGACACGGTACCAAAAGGTTAGGTAATACACTAGACCCGGAAAGAGACCAGCTTCAGCAATTCCCAGGAGGAGGCGCACGGCGGTCACTGAGCCGAATGAGTTTGTTCCGCCGAGGCAGATGGTAAATGAGCCCCAAGAAAACATAAGAATGCCGATCCACCGACTCGGCCTGAGTTTTTTCAGAACATAATTGGATGGGACTTCAAAGATTGCATAAGCGATGAGGAAAGTCATGAGAGCGATGCTGTAGGACCTTAGCTCTAACACTACTTTCTTGCAATTTAGAGAATGCTTACATATACTGGTAATTGTTCATGCCTGTTTCCGTCAACAAGTCATTCCCGGTGTGGGCGTTGAGTGTCTTTGCGTTTCCTGCGCCCATTAATATTATTCGGATAGTGCTAGGCTAAGGATTAGAGCTTACCAATGTTGGATCTATCCAAGTAACAAAGGAGGAAAATACCGGCACTGAGAGGAACGATGCGAAGATCTTGCTTCCACACTAGCTGTTTCTCTAGCATTGACCTCTCACTGCTTGCTTGGTCGCCGACATTGTCGACATGGTCGAGCTCAGTCTTGGCGCAAGACTCTGGATCAAGGGTTGGGTAAAGCTTTGGACTCATAACTTCAGACTTTCCTGCTGGCTCTTTGAATTGGAGTAGACAAGCAGAATAATGTTGGGTAACAGAGTGAAGACGATGAGACGACTGGTTTATATGGGTTTTGAGTTACCTGGTATACCCATTGAAAGCGACAGGGGTTTGGGTCAAGCAAAGGCGGGGAAGACAGTTCTGACCTCGATCACTTGGAAGACTCCGGGGTAAATGAGCTAAACCCCGGACTGGTACGTCTGTGGCTACGGAGGGTTCGTCGTTCTCGTGGACCCGATTATCAACGAGACCTACTAATGTTAATTAGTGAGACACCGACTCATGAGTTTGTAATGCGAGGTCGCTGCCAGCTTATCCCGCACAAACCGCCGGCCTGTAATCCAGCTTTCAAGTTACATTAAGCTTGATGGGACAAGTACTCTTTTACGTGCCTCACATGGTGATCCAGGTATATTCATCCAGATGTTTGATGTGGTGAGACTAGGAAACCCACAAAGCCTCCTTTGTTGCAGGGTTCGGAGTTCAGAGGCGCCTCTCCGGTGATGGGGAACAGCCCCGCCCCCGGATCTATGATTGTCGAATCATTGAACACGTTTTATCAAGCCACAAGCAGAAAACTTCACCATCGAGTTTGCCGTCTCCTTTGAGGTAGTGGCCTGAACCCTGACCCCTAAAAGGCTGGCCGGACCTCTTGTCCCAAACTCCGTCGGACGTATCCTCGTTCGAAGCCTTGAACCATGATTCCCTTCTGATGTTCCCGCCTGCGACTCGGGATTCGCTATCATTTGCTCCGGCGTCATTTCTTGCGAGCGGACCCGGAAGCGAAAATAGCTCCACAGTCACATCGTTACCGTAGTCTAAGATATAAATATTTCGGGCACAACTTGAGTCCCTTTATGTTTCTTATGGCCTATATAACTAAGCCTCTATTCGAGTTTTGGGAACGATGATGATAGACGGCCACGAAATCATCAAGCACAATTCGGCACAATCCTGCTGGATAGTTGTCCATGGATGCGCTTATGATGTGACAGGTGCGTCTCGCAAATCAAATATTACAGGTCCAACGTAATACTAACCGTGGCTGCAGAATTTCTTGGGCAGCATCCAGGAGGCGCACAGATAATCCTTGACTGTGCTGGATGCGACGCGACGGACGAGTATGAATCCATCCACCCGCCAGATTTGATCACAACAGCATTACCTCCTTCAGCATGTCTTGGTATGGTTGACCAAAGCACCGTCGTCAAGAGAATCACTCAACCGCCACCTAGCTCTGCCAAGGGATCGGAAAGATCGAGTACACACCCCAACGTTATCATCAACGTCAACGACTTCGAAAGGGTAGCTGAACAAAATGCGCAGCCGGGAGCCTGGGCCTTCTTTGCATCCGCAGCAGATGACGAGATTACCAAGGCGTGGAACTCCCGAGACTTTTCGAAGATCGCCCTTCGACCCCGTGTCTTAAGAGACGTTGGGACAGTCGACACTTCGACGAAGATCTTGGGTTTCTCCACCGCGATGCCGGTCTTTATATCGCCATGCGGTATGAACAAAATGGCACACCCAAATGGTGAATGCGAGATCACGGCGGCCGCTGGGAAGGCAGATATTATCCAAGTGGTCAGCACAATGACAAGTCAACCAATTGAAAAGATTATGGACGCTAGAACTCAGGAAACGCAGCCCATTTTCTTTCAGTTGTACGTTAACAAGGATGTACAGAAGACTAGAGCCTTGCTTCAGAGAGTAAAAGATCTCGGTGTGAATGCTATTTGGGTCACAGTGGATTCGCCCGTCTTAGGTAAAAGAGAACGAGATGAGAAGCTGAAAGCCTCAGGAAATGTACCATGCCCGAGCACGTTTTATTTGACACTGAAAGCTAATATACATATAGGGAGATTCCCCAAGCTATATAGGGCACGGTAATGGGCGTAGAGGCGTGGCCAAAGATGTTAGTTCTTGGTTCGCAACATCCCTGCGGTGGAAAGATCTAGAATGGATTCGGGAGGCAAGCTCGCTACCAGTAGTAGTCAAAGGTATCCAGTGTGTTGAAGACGCCGTGCTTGCACATCGACATGGTGCAGATGGGATTGTCATTTCGAATCATGGTGGACGCTCGCAAGACACGTATGTTTCACTCTCTAATCCGGGCCTTTGAACACTGTTAACAATGTCAGTGCCCAATCAAGTTTACTCACTTTGCTGGAAATTCACAAATTTGCACCCCATTTAATCAATAGCAGCATGGAAATATACCTCGACGGAGGAGTGCGGCGTGGCACAGACATCCTAAAAGCGCTTGCTCTAGGAGCGACTGCGGTTGGCATGGGACGCCCATTTTTACATGCATTGGCAGTGGGCGGCGAAGCAGCCATTCACCATATGCTGCAAATCCTGCATACTGAACTGCAGACCAACATGACATTATCTGGGGCAACAAAGATCAGCGAAATTGTACCGGAAATGCTCAATACACGGCAACTGGAGCGTGATCTTGTGGCAACTGTAAAGTTGTAGAGGGGAGTTGGATGTCCAGTCTCTTCGCGTACAGCACCTTGAAATATGAGCCATTCTATGCAGAACGAGGTACTAGATAGATTTAAAAGGTTCTACCTGTTGCCCTGGAAAGAACTCATGTCCGATGATATATGTTCACAGTCCAATTATCAGAGTTAACCCGTAGCTCTCTAAATATTCAGTCATCTATATTTGAGCTCTTTATGGCACATGTAGAGATCAGCAGCGCATCATCGCGACCTGATGACTCGTCTTTGGGCGTCAAATATGCATATCACACGGGCCAAAAAGACTATACCACTGGTGTCGTGGATGCGTTGCCATCTTGACAGTCGCCGTATTAGTCGAAGGGACGAGTATAACGCGAACCTATTTAATGTGGGACTATTAATCCGGATGGAATACTCTCTTGCCCTTGTCGAATCCATTAATGCAAGTAATATCAGTCTTGAGCGCAACATCTTCTCGTTTATAGTAAGCAGCCTTGAGTTAGTTAGCCCATTAAATTGGGCTAGGAAATATTGCCAATCTGAATGGAAGGAATTTACAGGGATACCGTCATCTTATGCCGCCAGAAAACCGGCGTATGAACTGGCCGTGTCAGCACCGATTGTTCCTCTGAATTCATCATTAGCAATGTTATGTACACGACAATGCCTGGTTGTCAGGTCAGGCTCAACCGCTCTCGTCAAAATTGCCAAGTCTATCAAAAAAGCTCGTCCTTAGCTGTGCTAGGGATACGTCACAAACGGATGATTTCTTCTGTTCTAGCTATAAATAAGGACCTTACCTTCAGCACAACCTACTATCTCAAACTGCCGAATAGTCTATATACAATGCACTTAGGCTTACCACCTTAAAATGTTATTAAGCGCAGCCACTTTCGCGATCTCTTTGCAAAGCTTCTGTCAAGCTTTCCCCCTAACGAACACTAAACGACATGAGTTGGAAACCCTAACCTGGTCACCTTGCAACCTGGGTTTCCCAAAAGACCTTCAGTCAAATATCACAGAACCAGTTGGCTGTGCAACATTGAAGGTGCCTCTCGATTACACTTCGAGCTCTGACGAGGTCCTTCATATTCAGCTTATTAAGGTAAATGCGACTAAAGAACCTGTTAAAGGCAGCGTTATTTTTAACCCGGGAGGGCCAGGCAGCTCAGGGGTAGAAGAAGTTGTGAAATCAGGTCCATTATATCGAGAGTCAGTGTGGTACTCAACATAATTAAGAAGGGTAGATGCTAATAGAGCGGGGTTCTGGGTGGGTATTTTAAGATTAATTGGGTTTGGCGCAAGGTATCTTTTCTCTACACTGTACCTTTTGTTTACCAAAGATGCTGATCTTGATTTATAAAAGAGGCACTGGCAGAACGATTCCTTATGTCTGCAACCTCACAGGAGCGGCTGATGCCGGGACTATAGCATCGCGAAACCTTATGCCGTCATTCCTTCGGAAAATGGGTATGATCTTCTTACAGCCAAGGCATGGGAGGACGGGCGTGTGGTTGCTGAAGCCTGCCACGAAAGCCAAAAGTCTACGGGGCATTTAGTTGGGACTGCATTCGTCGCCCGAGACATGTTGGCAATTGTGGATGCCCTAAACGAGGACGGCCTTCTCAGGTTCTGAGGGCGATCCTACAGAATAGTTCTTGGCCAGACTTTTGCTGCAATGTTCCCCAACAGAGTTGGGAGATTGCTTCTGGATAGCGTCTTCCTGGCCGAAGACTATCACTCAGGTCGTTGGTTGGGGCCGACACGTGATGTTAAGTTCGTTCTATCGAACTTTTTCTCGGAATGTATCAAGGCGGGACCAGCGATTTGCCCTCCAACAAACTTTACCGGGCCTTCATCAAAGCCTCAAGACCTTATCGACGCTCTAGCGAATGCTTTTCAGGAGCTGATGGATGAGCCTGTCATTGTCCCCAACTCATACCCTGTTCGATATTGGTGGCAGCCTGGAGGCAACCCACTCCACATTCTACTCAAATTCAGCATCATGAACTCTCTTTTTAGACCCGCTTCACTAGTATACACCACTCGGCTCACGCAACTGACCTTGGCCCGCAACTGGACCGCCGTTCAAGAACTCATAAAGACGGTAGAAATTGGAGCTTTTTCTTCTGAGCCCGCTTGGAACCTGGGAAAACAAGCGTTTCATGGAACTGGGTGCTCTGATGGAGCCTTCCGAGCCAGCTCACCTGAGGAGATGTATTCTCTTATTCAAGCATGTCGCATTCGCTAGGTCCCAGAGAGATGAAGCTGAAAGACTCTTGATTTTCTATCTAATTGAAGGTAACAAGGTCGGGTTTAAATGTGCATTCAATCGGTCCGAGGGAGCCAATTTGCATGCCAATTCACATACCATGTAGCAGACCGGCGTTCCAATGCTCTTTCCTGTGACAAAGCACAAGCCGCCCAAGGGTCATTTGCCGATGTTTTCAGTCCTCAGGCATGGGTCTGCGCGCATTGGAAGATGAAGGCTGCCGAACGGTATGAAGGAACTTGGGACAATCTCACGACAAGTTTTCCTATTTTATTGGTAAACGGTCGATACGATCCAATTACACCGTTAAGTGGTGCTTGAGAAACGGCGGTAAGGTTCCGAGATAGTAGACTCTTAGTGCACGAAGGAGTTGGAGTATGTGACCAATGCGGAAGGATCTTCTTTGAAACTTGATTTCTAACTGTTATAGCATGGAGTGATGAATCATCCCTCGAACTGTACCATCGAGGCCATTGGAAACTACTTCATGAACGGAACACTTCCAGAGTATGGCAAAAAGAGTCGACCAAATATGAGTGCTTTCGATCTTATTATGGAACAAGTAACAAAAGGTAGCGCCTGAGGAGAAAAGAAAAGGGCATTCTCCTACTATTCCCTGTCACAGATGAAATCAAAGGAACAGTAAGCTGCGGCAGAGCAAAACTGAAAAGAGAAAAAACGAACATGGGCCATACTATCCCCTTACTCACCGAGTGACCGGCGGATGTCTCATAATAGCCTGCATACTTTTCAACACAGTCGAGCCTCTCAAGCGTCAAGCCCTTAGATGTGATAAGTTCTGCTGCCTGACCTTCAATAAGGCCGACGACGTGAGACGTTCCGACGAGAAATGGAATGATTCGTCGCTCCTCGTAAATGCCACAAACCTCCCACAGGACCTTGATCTCGTAGCCATTCGACGAGTTCCTACCAAATTTTCCTCGACGTGCTGTCAAGCGAAGCTTGTAGAAGGATATTGATTGTCCACTTCCGGGACGACCAACTAGACTCGAGTGCCATGCTGGACGAGCTAGCGAAAAGAACCTCTGGCTACACAGGCTCTGATATCGAGTATATCTGCCAACAAGCTGCGTTCATAGCCCTCGCAGAGCTCGATGCTGCATTCACGGCGCACCGGAGCAGCCTAACAGTATCTATCTTACCACCTCACACCTCTCCCAGGAACTTAGTATAGCAAATCCTTCTGTCTCTAGGTCAAGTTTATCTGATTTGACGAGATTTGCACAGAATTTTGATCATTCTGTTGTGGAAGCAATAAAGATTTCTGAAAGGGAGATGCGAAAGGCCGAAAGGAGAGCAGATGGAGTAGAGATTCAGAGACGTCCCGGAAGAATTAAAGGTGGAGGCTAAGATCTATAACATAATGAGGAAGAAGGAAAATGTAGCCTTAGATATTACTAGCCAATGTTAGGAGATAAATCCAGCAGGATAATTATAGTGTAGCATAAGAGCGAATAGGAAGTCAGAAACAAGGTCATAGAGGGGCAAGTCAAATAAACCAGGGGCAGGACTCGTATGAAGGTATGTACAGCGAGCTCTTTAATTATTTGGATTAAAAGCTGATCTAAGAGCTCCCAAAAATGGTATTTGGAGTGAATACTTTAGAGGCCTTTTACATCAAACCATAATAGTGGTTATGAAAATGGTCGACCTGAGCAGCGGATGGGTTTGCGCTCTGCTGCATATACGCGTCCTTAACCAGTCGGTAAACGCCCTCTCAGACGGGCCTGTGATCGAAACCTCTGTTAATTACTAGGTCCATGTTTGTCGGGAATTCTGATCTATCATACGGGTCATTATCTATAAGCTATATAACGCAAGGGAAAAATGAAAGGCCAGGCTTGGAGTTAACACGATTTCATGTTATATGGTCTTAGCCACGGTTTCCTGCCACTGTTTCATAGTCGGGGAGCTGGATATTGTCAGGCTGGACGTGAGACCGCACAGGAGTCCGAACTGCCGTTCGATAAGTGGGTACTTTGCTCAGCTCAGAAAGATCACTTGAGTCAAGGCCAGAAACTTCTGAGCCGGGTACTGGTCGATCTATCGTGCCGGGAGGCTGCGCTGATAAAGCTGTGACATCTCCATGTTCCGACTGGCTGAGAGTTGGTGATATGTTTTGTTCGGTGTTAGAATCAGGTCGTACATAGGTTGAGACAATCGACTCTAACTGAGCTCTAGGACTTGGCGAGCGGCGGATGTCTTCATATAGCTGATCAAGAACGTGTTCACCATACTCTGGTGGAACGGTGGCCTCGGCTCGCTCGTCCGGTGAATGAGCAAACTGTTCGACAAGATTTCCTTGCTCGTCGAGAGGCATGTTTGGCGATATGAAGATAAAAATCGGTAGGGACATATCAAGCTAAGATAATGAGTTATTGTTTCTATGTGGTTCATGGTTGGCGATATTTACCTCGGAAATATGTCCATCAGGGTTATGGATTGGAATATGTACCCTGATCTTATGACGAACACTGATGCCGGGAATGTCGAGGTCCTGAATGCAATTTCGAAGCCTCTTAGGTAGATCAAGTGTTTTAGCTATAATCCATCCTTCCTGACCGGTGTCCCCAAGCATATCATGCCAATCTTGCTCCTTCGAAACATCGAATTCCCAAGTTGATACCGTCCGCTCTGTTCGAAGTTCCCTGGTGATAAGGCCGTGTCGGCTTTCCACATGGCATTCCCGAAATTCTATCAGCGTCGCGGTGATTCGTCCAAGATCAAGACCCTTAATAAGAGGTACAAGACGCATATCTAACTTGGTGGAACCACCGAACACGGCGGCTTTTGAAGGGATAGCCACTGAGTAGTCAAGCTTGTCGACCCAGGTTTTCTCAATGCTCATGGTATGCATAAACTCCAAGGCACTTGGGAGCAGGGTGCGAATGATGCGGACCTGCTTTCGGGCATGTAGATGTCGCGCCAGCTTGCCTCTGCTAATAGTAGCCTTGAGGCTGTAGATTATGGAGGCTTCAGGAATGCCTTCCACGCTCTCGGGGGCGTCATGGGGGATTACATATTCGAAAGGCCACTCATAATTTCCTGGAGGAAGAATCATGCTTTTACCCTGCGTGCCAACAAATGGGGGCCATTTGTGCTCGAGAACACTGCTCTTGTGGCCTAGGACGCCCGGATCTGACCAACTTATCGCAATATTAGCTCAGGCTTCCCATTTACCTGAATATGAATATGCATAAATCAAACTCTGCGAGATATCGAGGCGAACGTACGAGAGACGCAGTATACCATCCACATGAAGCGAGATCTCTTCAAGCTTGAGGGGGGATTGCAAGCAAAGGACAAGCACCCCCTTCAAGAGCTGGTCGGCGGACTCATATTGACTACCCCAAAAAACAATAAAGTCCCTCTCAAGCCTAGCGGATACAGTGTCAGAGCGGGCGTTGGTCCTGCAGAGCGGTAATTTGACCGGTGGAAGGTACCTACCGGATCTCAAACAGAGAGTATGGGTTGGACGACGATGGTACAGGTGGGCCAGGTCGAGGTAGATGGACGGATGGAGGATGCATGCTGTTGTGTTTGTGAGTTCGTAGAAAATCAAGGCCCACAATGCTGAGCGCTTAAGGCCTTGGATCAGCTCGATGGTGTTAATGAAAGGGAATGGTGTTGATTTAGCTGGACATGTGAAGTTGACAAGGGGGCTGTAGGGCTGTTTACGCGGTTAGGAGTGTCCCACGTAATCGTCATGGTATTAAAGCGGGTATACGAGGACAGGGAGACGGCGTGAGAAATTCACAGGGCTTCTTTGCTCTACTTGTGTTGATACGATGGAGGCGTCGGAGTAGCGGCGGATCAGCATTACCG
Source organism: Nectriaceae sp. PG4201 (assembly GCA_023628695.1). Classification (NCBI taxonomy): domain Eukaryota; kingdom Fungi; phylum Ascomycota; class Sordariomycetes; order Hypocreales; family Nectriaceae; species Nectriaceae sp. PG4201. The sequence goes on along the minus strand of JAMAKE010000062.1, from coordinate 43,462 downwards.
TCGGTGGAAATTTTTCCGACAAGGGCTGCATTGAGCCTAGGCCCCATATTGTTTTTCTTTATAAATGCCGGCGGAATGGATCCGATCATTTTCATGTGATGCTACGTCACAGACACCGCAAATTAATGTCATTGTCACTGGATACAATGGAGGCCATCCAGCAATCAACAGACCACAAGTATAGGGCAGATGAGGAAAGGCCATGAATAGTTCTTTGATGGTCCATCAACCATCTCCAGCAAGAGGCTGGAGCTGAAACAGGGCGTAGACTAGCGTACTGCCAATGAGACAACTGATGGTGAGAGCCAGCAGTTTAGGGGACACGGCCAACAACAGCTGGCGCTTTTTCTTTTAAAAGATCAATGAGAATACAAATTTTCTAGAACCTATCGAAGCCTTTATGCACCTCGTGCGATAGGAAGTCTTGGCCGCATTTACGATCCGGAAATGATGGCCCTATCGGCGGTCGGGTGTTATTCTCCCCGTCGGCGTTTACACGACACATGGATGTTTACCCGAAGCTCAAGACATTTCTTCCGGCTTTTTTGAGTAAGATAGCATGGCGGCAATTATATGCAGCGTCGACTAATTTTAGAATGCGTAATATCTATATTACTAGATAGAGTGAGGGGATAGGGTGAGGGAAGTACGTAACCCTTGTTGCCGGCAAGCTAGTTCCAGGGTTACGTACTTGGGGGGAGCTTTCTGAAAGCAGGGACAACAACACCCGCACTAGTAGAGGGAATGTAGAGATACTTAACAGGAGCATGAAGATTTGCATCAGAAGCAGGGTAGACAAGGGTTACTGAGGTGGCACAGTATACAGCCGGAGACACATCTTCGCTATGTGCCGAGGTACTTGGGATCCTATTTGCGTTAACACCAGAGTCCCAGTGCAGTGTTACACCGACGATAAACTCTGACATATGTTGATATAATACCCGTTCTCGATGCTATCAGTCATGACACCTTTGGAAGCCCAGCGCTGCATCGAAATCCACATGTCAAAGGCGAAGGTGCTGAGTATCGCAATGCGTCCTCATATATCATAACCAACGCTTGCCGAGGAACCTTTGCCTTTGAATCTCAGCATGATAGCCACATATGATACCACCGAAACCATTGGTACTGTCTGTAGTGGCTAACTCTGCCCGGCACTGACGGGCCTCAATCACATGTTGTAGATGAAGAAATATTTGATGGAGAGATAAGATGTACCCAAGAAGGGCATTTGATTGATGCAACCAACATACACACCTGCTCGAGTCTCATGAATACTCTGCTGGAGACGAACGCGCTGAAGCTGTTAGACGGGGAAGGACTAGCTCTGTTCCTTGTTTTCAACTCGGGCGCCGTCGAGATTCAAGACGATTTCTGCATACAGAACTATCTAATAAGGGCTTACCATAAGATCTTCACGAAAGCAAATCCGCCTTTAGTACGATGAAAAAGGATTTCTAGTTCTTCTGGAAGATGGTTAGATTGTAGTCATGCCGCAATCTCGGAGCCAAGCCGTTCTGTCGGAGTCAAGCCGAACTCTCGGAATCAAGCCGCACTCTCAACTTTATAAGCTTCGCTGCTCAGTATTAACCGTTTGCTTCAACAACATTTCATAGCTAAGTGGTCAGGGTCGGCATATGGGGCTTATCCAGCAGGCCGAGAAGCGCAGGTGCGACAGAAGCAAAGCATGGCTGGCCGAAGATAGCCTTTAGGCAATCTCAAGTCTCGACCAACTTAATTGCTGCTAGCGCTATCGCTTTGCCAACTCAAAATAATTACCCTGCCACAGACAACTGTGAGAGGCAAATTATTGGCCTTTCACGCAAGGGCACTGATGGCCTTAACGCCACCCTGTCACTGTGGCATCATTCATGTGCATCCACTCTGGTCTATGTGAGAGAACGGGCTCGCGTGATGAAACCGCGTTGTGATTTACTACTTGATCAAATGAAGAATTGTGTGCCGATTGTAGGGCAGGCTATTCTATATTCTGTTCGGTATGAAAAGTAATGTATCTTCACGATGATATTCCGAATTCATAAACTCTTTTGAAATATGACAGCCTTACTACTTGGTTACAGGTGAGCTAGCAAGATGTCCCCAGCTCGCTTACCGAGGGGCATGCTTGGTGGCATAGTATGATTCCCTTGGGAGGCTTGAACTCTAACTATAAAGCTCTTGCCAGAAAGCAATCACATGCCGGATGGAGGCCATTGTGGGGCTGTCATGTTCCAGTTAAAGTTCGATGTACCCTCACCAGGAGGTGAAGTTTCTTGATGCTCTGGTATTTTTCTATAATCTGCGTTTGGGTCTAAATACACATTCTTATCTGCAGTCATCACAATGTTTGGGCGTAGACGAAGACCCATTCTCGGCGCCGCGGTCCTCGTCGGCGCATCCAGGGCAGCCGCCCGGCACGAAGTACGGAACCAGGCAGCTATGGACTCTCAGCGGGAGATTGAGATACAGCGGGAGGTCGAGTACCGGAGGCGCCAAGAAGCAGAACAGGAAGAACGAACTCAGCGTGCCGCCGACGAAGCGATGAAAAAGGCGGCTGCGGAGAACCAAGCTACTCAGCAGAGCGCTGCTGCAATTGTACAAGAATCTATACAAATGTTTAATAATATTCAACCACTAATACCAATTTAAACGCAGGACATGGGACCTATGATGGCAACACCCGGGCAGCCCTACCCACCTGCTATGAACACTGCGCTCAACATTCCGCCAGAGCAGCTTATGCGTTCTCCGTCTCCACAGCCGCCGGCTTATTATCCAGGGCCCCCATCGCAGGATATGAGACCCAAGAGCGCACAAGGCATCAGTTCTACAAGGCCAACTCTGGGGTCCAAAGCCCGGTATTGTGCCCAATGCGGCTTCGCCTGCCAGGTCGAGGACAAATTCTGTCGTCAGTGCGGTGCAAAACAAGATCCCCTAAGAGCATAGGGTCGAGTGATTGGCATACGTTAATTATCAGTTGTTGGGGATTGTTGGTCGGTTTCTTGATCGGTGGCACTGGTGTGTCAATAATGGAAATGGATGAGCTCTTGAGAGTGATTTCAAATTCGACCTGGTTGGGGAACGCAAATGTGTTTGTAAAAGAACTCTTATTTGATGAGAAATCATCGTCAAAACTATAACAGGCCGCATAGCCCCAGATTGTTAATGTGTTCATTCTTGCGCTGAATAGCTATATTGGGCTACGGCACGTATGAAGCCTCACTCCGTCTCCCATTTAAAGAGATCTCTCCTACGCTAATCAAATTCAATAATTAAAATACTGGAGATCTACCTTATGATTTCTGTAGTTTCCCATTTTGCCTCACGACAAGGTTCTCAATGGTCTCTCGTCCTCTCTTCAGCGGCCAGTATCCACTCATTCAACTTAGACACCGATCGCGCTTTCAGTCCGATCTTGAAAGGTTTCGGGTCAGTCGTCAGGGATGTTGGGACTGCACTACATTCAATAGGATCTATGATAGGAGCATCAACCGGGTTCCGGGCGGGGAGGATCTCAAAGGCAGTGATGAGACGAATGTAAGCAGTGTACAGCTCTCGATTTGCAAGATGCGAGCCAGCACACATCCTTGATCCCGCGCCATAGGCATAGTGAGGCGTGCCAATTTCCTTGTCGTCGAGGAACCGCTCTGGGATGAATTGGTCTGGCTGCTTGAAACGAGACTCGTCGTAGTCAGCTGCGTAGGCATTCTGTACTGTGTCAATTTGTTGCACTTGTCCATCTACCAAATGGTGCTCTGTGGCAAGATGTGGGGCACCCATGGGAAAGAGGGCATACCATAAAGAAAGTAGTTCCTGCAGGGATAACGGTGCCGTTGTATGGAATATCTTTAATGCTAGTTCGAGGAAGGCAAATGGGAATAACAGTCCAAAACCGTAGGGTCTCCTTGACGAGGGCTGTGACGAAGGGAACCTTCTCTTCCACAAGGCACTTTTCCCACGCCTCACCATTGGGGTAGGTCTGTTCAATTGCCTTTAGAGCCTTGGCCTGAATCGCTTGGCCATGAGGGGTGGAGAGGTAGGCCAAGCCCATAATCAGATTACCAGGGACAGTGTCTAGCCCAGCCGAGACCATGGTAAGGCAGATAGACTTAACTTCGGCTAAGAATTCCCAGTTAACATCAGGCATAGTAATCTTGAGACGTTAGCTTGTTTACCTTCGTTCAATTTCGCCTCTGGATCTTTTAGGATATTTCCCGCAATACAAGGCTTGTCAGTGCCGTTGGCAATGCGTTGCTTCAATCCGTCCAATAAGAGAGTCAAATACTTGTCTCGTCTAGCGCGGTATTCTTGTGCTGAAGTGTTCTGTGCACCCCAGATGCGCAAGAGCGGGACGTAGTCTTGCCAATTATTGCTTGTAGATCGGAAATTTGAGATCTCGCGTTCCACATGGGTAATCTCTTTCAGCAGCTCACTGTCGATATTCCCATTGATACGGAATCCATAGTTGAGAATGAGAGATGTGTTCAGGGCAAAGCGCGCAAAGTAAGGCGTTGGATCAAGGTCGCGAGTGCCGTCTTGGCAATCCTCAAAAAGTTCTTTAATACTTACAGAGGACTCAAGATCCAGGATGGGCATGTAGGACTGCACTGCAGGTCGGTTGAGAGCGGTACTAGCAGCCTTTCGCCGAACCTTGCAAGAGCCGTCCCACGGAGACGTTCCAATTGTAAAACCCTGAGACGTGGAGACAACTGAGTGAAATGTGTGGAAAGTCGGGCGGGATATCAGTGCGGATTGATGGGTGATCCAGAAGTGCTTGACCGTGTTATACGAGTTCACGAAGATGATACGCTATGTGTCCGTAGATCTCAGTGAAAATGCTGGAGAGCAACGCAATACTATCACTCACCCTATTGCCCAAACGGGTCTGGAAGACAGGACCATATTGAGCTGCCCATCTCTGCGCAACACGTGCATGGTCCGTACCCAGCTGCAAGAGATTCCCGAAAATAGGAATTCCGGGGATCTCAGGAAGGCCCTTGATCCTGGGGACATCGGTCGAGTTTAGGTATTTAATGAGGAGGTAAATCGCCGCTAAAAGAGCAACGCCAATGAGTTGAAAAGACATAACGTATATCGCCGAGAGGAATACGTAGAAATTACTTTGATCCCTTAGCAAATCGAACCGTACAATGGTGCATCTGCTGGCCTGCACCTTGGAGTACTTATAATGCGAGTCCACGAGTTGAGATTCTGGAAGTGGGCATCAGCTGGGTCAGGTGCTCAGCTTATGCCGTTGCAACCCCCGATTCCGCATGACGTATTAACGGTTCATTGTATTATGCTTTGCAGAGATATGTGGTAACTAGTACAGCATTGACTTCTGGAATGCTATGGCCTGAACTGGGCAGTTGAAAAGGTTACCCCGCAACAACGGATTCCGATTCCGAGGGCGTACCGACAAATTTGATTCCGATTCCGATTCCAGGACCCAATTCTTCGACTTCCATACTCTAAGAGGAGTTGATAGCTTGAACTGCTGTTCTTGGGCACTGCCAGAGAAGTCTAGAAATTGACCAAATTGGCTACTAGTGTTACTTATAGTACCTTAGCGGAGATGCTCTAAAGATATCCTCTTTAGAGGCTCATTATCTACACTGGCTGTCATCATATTTGTTGCCTGATCATTGAGAATTTCTGGGTTATTCATACAAGGGTTTAATATTAGAAGAGCGGAAGGCCCTTCAGTTGTTTCAAAAGTGTTGCAAGAGTTCTACTGCTTGGGCAGCTACAGTATACTTCTTGCCAGAGGTACACGATGAACCCAGTCCACCTATTGCAGCCTAGGTGGAAGTGTCAACAGCACAGATGGGATCCATATCGGGCTGGGCAATCCATAAAAGCTTGCATATGTCCTCTTCGCGACGATTTTTTAACACCAGTTCGACGGCACAAAGACAGCGATACTTCAACTCTGGTTATTCCGAATCCTGCAAGTCACTTTGTATCTGCACCGACGCCACCCGGCATTAACCAGGCGCTCCGAGGTGCCGACTCCCCATTAATGTTGACGAAGAGCTAGACTTCCGATCGGTCTATCGTGAGCGCATCGGGCTGGCTGGACTGGCCGTCCACAAGCACGGCGCGGGGAAAACTCGGAACTCGGGTATCTTCGCGATAAAACCGTGCCGAATTCTTCATGGAGCGGCGATTGTGCCTCGTTGTCTTCCAACGGCAGTGACTTGTTTTGAAGCAGCTCTTCCGTCCGTCAAGGAATCACCACAGCATGATATCTAAAGTCCTGACCGACCGTGAACGATTGCGCTACTAACACTAGCGGGGGAAAAGTAGGGTCTCTAGCCTGACGGTGCGTCTCTGCCCGGAGCCACGGGCGTACTACGTAGTAGATGCTGATTACAAAGGCAGACGTTTGAGAATAGCGCTGGCGCCAATCTCGCGGCAGCAACGGCCAGAAGCCGGATTAGGCGTAACTGAGTAAGGTAGTCGGTGTGGGAAGGCCTGGAAATTGAATTGAACATAACTGAGGCGAGGTGAAGAGGGCTTTTACAATTCTCGTTGCACAAGCCGGCAGCTTTTCGGCCCCCTGTTCACCATTCGGCAAATGCTCAAATCCGATTGTTAAGTCCCCAGAGTTGTAAAACGCTTGTGTCAGCGGGAGCCCACAGGCGGTTTAGCTATTACTAAGGCCTGCCCCCGCCGCCCCCGCAACCAAAACAAAATCTGGGGTATTTGTCCTTTGAGACATCCGGACTTTTGTTTATGAAGCGGTGTTCATGTACCGGGAGTCAATGGGGAAAGTGCTCGCTTATTCAATGTCATCTACAGCCGCCAAATCAGTCACCACATCGAACTTTCGCAAGAGACGTTGTCCATACACTCGAATCGCCTGGTCTGTTTCATGATGAAGAAGATCACAAACGCCCGCTAACGAAACACTGTCAGTGATAAATGCCAGCAGAGGAAGATAAAATGCAGTGGCGAGCGACCATGCAAGGAGTGCCGTCGCGGCAATGATGCGTGTGTCTATGAGCGTACCACCCGTTTCCGCTCGGCCAGCCATAGCTCGTAAGCTCATCTTGCCGCAACAGCCTGCATTCACGTCGTTCCGTAACCGAACTAACTCTAAAGATAGCACTTCCAGAAGCTCAAAATCTCAGCAAACCTCCCTGCGGCAGGCTGAAAGAGTTGCAGCATCTGAGGAGCTGCAACCCACCCAATGCCGCTCAACAAGCAGGACCACACCTTCCCCTATGCCGTCAAGGCCAGGCATTTCCGACTACTATATTGGACTTGCTGAGAAGCTACTTCTTGCATCAAGTCCCGAGCATGCCTTCACAGGGCAACCGAGCTCCCGCATACCGGCTGGAGCTCGAGAGTTGCGACAGCTAATCGATCACCGCAGCAATGGATCCCCTGGGGGTGCGTTTGCTGCGCTGGATACTGACCACTGGCTGCAAATTTTGCTAGCTTATGAAGAGGAAATTGGTCTTCAATATCCCTTCCTCGATCTTGGTGATCTCAGACGAGTTATCAAGGAGTCGAATCAACCTGCTGCCGGGAATAATGTTTCTGGGTCACGACCAGGTTCTGGTAATGAGGATCACGGGCAACGTGCTCAAGACCTCGTCATACTCGTCCTCGCGATTATGTCCATTCTCTCTGATCCCGAGTCACTTGTTGTGGCGAATCCACTCGTGGAAGAGATATTCACAGGGGCAATTATGCGGACACAGCTGAAGACCGTGGATCTGCACGATTTATCCTTAGAGGTTCTAAGTGTGAGTGTCTTTTCTTATTCCTCTTTCTTGTTACCTATTCCGATAGAGGGCTAAAACTTCCTGCCTCCAGAGCATCTACTTCTTCCTGAGTGACAAGGAAATCGTGGCATGGAGAGGCATTGGCAATGTGCTGCGGTTGCTGCAAGAATTAGGCTGTCACGACCCTGACCGCCTTCAACCCAAGTCCTCTTCATTAAAAGAGAGGGATAGAGAACAAAAACTCTACTGGTCAGCTTACACACTCGATCGACGGTGGAGCTTCGGCACAGGCTTGCCATTTGCAATTCAAGATTCGGATATCATGCACAGGCCAAAGTTCTCGGTATGTGAACAAAAAGCTCTTCTAGCCATATCACCTTTCTCCTCTAACTACATACTAACACTTATCATAAGGATAACTCGTTGTCAACAGCGTACGTTGAACAAATGGTCGCATATTGCAGTATTGCGTCGGAGGTCAAGCGATCATCTCTTGACCTCTCTCCGTCTTTACCCGTATCAGACTCGACGCGAGATTTTCTTAACTTTAGGGTGGTTGAATGGCAACGAAATCTGCCCGCACGACTTCGGTTTGATGGGGTGGGAGACAAGTATGATCCAGCCAGGGAGGCGCGGGGCGAATATCGGCTTCGCCTAACCCTCTATCTCAGAGCTAATCAAATGCGAATACTCATTCACAGGAAGTCTGTGGTCCGTACCGGCACTGACGATCTTGACTTGTCAAGCGCCAACGCAATGGCTCAGACTGCAAAGGATACCATTCGCATACTAGTAGGCCTGGCTCGCGAGACTGATATCTACCATGCCCAACACAAGACTTTCAACCACTTCCTAGAGGCCGCCTTATCGTCCCTTCTACTTATCATGTGTTGCAGCGGGAATGCAGAGGGTGAATCCTGCCTGGAGGAAGCACATGCAGCAATAGAGCTCGTGCGCCGGTTATCGACACAGTCCCCTATCACGCGGAGGCTGAAAGACAAGTTACAGGGTATTCATGGGGTTGTATATGGCTTCCGGTCCCAACATCAGGTATCTGCGCCACGTACGACTCGTTCTAAGGCATCAGCGCCATCTACAAATGACCGACAAGATGTCGATAACGGTGTCGGTGCACTCAATCAATGTGGATCGTGTGGAGCTTCAGCCGACCAGCTTGAAGATCCTACTCTAAACTCAGGACTAGAACCGGCACCACGCAACGTCCAGAGGGACCCAGCCAGGCTGTCGTTCTTGAACAACAACAACAACAACAACCAGGGACCTCTAGCCGCAACATCCCTCGCCTCGAGCTCAAGTATGGGTTTAGGTCATGTTAACGAACGCCTTGGACTAGACATGACGCAGGACCATACGAATACCGTCTTCCCTGGACAGAGTTCTTTGTACCCACAGCAATTCCCCTCAGCTATCGATCGAACCTCGCAAATGAGCCTAGACAAGCCATTGCCGTTTGATTTTGACATAGCCCAGACCAATGAGTCTATGTTTAGCAACGGTCATGTCCATCATTTAACAGAACTTGAAGAGATCTTGAAGGGTTGTGGGAGCCCCTTCACCTTTTAGTGCAAAATCACGGTCTGTTAATATGGTCTCCAAGTTTCTAGCTACCTACAGATCGTCCGCCTATGCTGACGGGTTGAAAAGAACTGCTCTTCAAACTCAAGGTAAATCGAGAGGGTCTTGCCTCTTTCGCCGTGTCTCACGACAATGCGGAGATCATGATTTTTTGCTTTAACCTAAATTTAGAAGGCGCGAGGACATTTAGACGAAGGCCAGCAACAAGTCGACGGTAGTAGTGCAATAGTTGAGCAACGAGGAGCTGGACATCAATTGGACAGCGACTTCCTACCCTAGATATTGACAGACAGATGAACAATGGTGTGGGGCAGTGCTCGCACCCGGACTTCTCTGAGCCACCTTTCCTGCTGAGCAATTAATAATAGGAGTGCCAAGAGTGCTTATCGTCTTGCTGGATGTTCTGTGGTGAATATATGGGTTGAGGCGCCACTCCGCCATGCAGGTAGTAAGCACTACTGTGAGATCAGCGCTACAAAGGACTACTCTAAGCAGCCGCTTCGTCATTGAGGGCACCCTTGTCTCATTAGCCGCGGATGTCCAGCCACCCAGTTCCCCCAGTTAGCCCTACCCGTGAGACCATTTAAAAACGTGACTTATTCCCCGCTTTGACTTGACAAGCTTAACCTCAGACGCCCAAATTGCGGCTGTGGCTGACAGAGTTAACCGACGGCTAACCGTCAAGATGGCTGATGGCAGAAGGTTGAAACGACTGGTGGTTTTGATCGATGGCAGCGAGGTGCAGAAAGACAAGAGTGAGTATCTCGTTGGTTTTCTGCGAATCACTGCTGACATGCGCGACTTAGAGGAGACGAACCAGTCAAGCATCCAACGCCTGAAGCAGCTAGTTAGAAATGGCGTCTGTCCTTCGGGAGGCTCTCTGGTGCAAATATCATCCTACTATACTGTCACCACTAGCGTACCCAGGCTGAGGGACAAGATCAGGGCCAAGGCTGCCAACGACAACACCGACGAGCTCGTACGAAGCATCGTCAAAGAGGTCTGCTCCACGCTTGAAACGCAGGATGAGCTCTGGCTCTATGGGTCTGGCCATGGTGCCTATGTGGCTCGCGCGGTAGCTGGAATCGTTCATCACATGGGCCTACCGAAGAAGTCGCTCTCCATCTCGTTTGATGAGCTGTTCAACTCGACATGCGCACTCATCAAAGCACAGCTCCGAGATGACTACCTTCATGGCCCACAGATCAAGCAGAAGATTAAAAGTTATTGTACAGAGCCACCTCGAATACCGTTTGTCGGCCTCTTCGACACGGTCAAACTTAGCTCAACTGAGACCTCGTACGATACATCCTTCAACGCTTCAATCACGACTTTGCGGCATGCGCTAGCTTTCAACGAGAACCGCTCCAATAGGATGCCAGAGGTGCTTCAGGTTCCCAAAGATGCTGACATGAGTGGTCGCTCGCTCATTCAGGCTTGGTTCATAGGCACGAACGAAGACTTGTGTGGCGGCACAGCTAGCGATGGACTGTCTCTCTACCCCTTGCAATGGATCATGCTAGAGAGCATACGCGCCGGACTCAGCCTCACCCCCATGGAAAAACCAGCCGCTGATGAAAACCCACTGACATTGGTTTTCCCGCAATATGCTGGGAATTTACCGAACCTGGACGGATCGGAAGACATAGAGTGGCGCCTCAGGTATTCAAACGGCATCGAGATCAGCATGTTCGATCTCCAAAGCACTCATTCGGCAGGCGCTGGCGCCAAGATAGAGACTCACAGCTTGAAACTTAGTTCAGAATGTTTCTCCCGCAGCTCATCGCGTAAAATCTTTGCTGTAGGTGGGCTGGAAGGCTGGAATGGAAATGGTAAACATGATTGCCCGTCACACCCCCCTTTGACCACGCTGACTCAATGAAGACCCGTATGGAACAATCCTCCACCCTTCCTTGTTCTGCATTCTTGATAGATACCCCCGCTATCTTGAACTGCCCAACTTAAAACCTCAGAAGGTCAAAATCTCAAGCTTTCAGGACATTTGTTTCGTTGATGACAATTGCGGGCTTTCTCCGTGGCTACGAGATATGCAACTTCAAGCAAGCGGCGTCAAGGCGTTTCGAATATTAGTTTGCGGCAAGACCGGAGTAGGAAAATCGACACTGATTAACAAAGTCTTTGGTGTTGAATTGACCAGCGAGTCCGAATCATATGACCAAGGAGTCCACGACATCAACGAGGCCTTTGAATCTCCTCGACACCCAGGCTTGCTCATCCACGACTCCAGAGGTTGGCAAGCAGGTAGCGATGACGAACTTGACTTGATTGCAAAGTTCCTCAGAAACCGCGCCTTTCAAGAGGATCCCGCAAAAGCCCTCCACGTCATCTGGTAGGTCAAGCATTTCGTGATTGTTTATGCAATAGGCAAGTGATCTTACGAATTATGAACAGGTTTTGCGTGGATGCAGACGTGAGCCGAATTGAGGAAGCAGATAAAAGGACATTCGCAACCATCGCCCAATTCTCGCACCACGTCCCTGTCTTTGTTGTTGGGACGAAAAAGGATAAACTCACCGGATACCGCAAGATGCAGCTTCTAGAAGAGCTCATGGAGAAGACAGATGACTACAAAGAGGCCAAGAGAATCGCAGAGGAACGAGCGAACAAGATGGCTGAGGACCAGTTTGCCCAGCTTAGGAACCAGTTGTCCCAGATTGAACACTATAAGGCAGACGGCTACTGTTGTATTTCAAAAAGTAAGGTCTTAGAGCTTGCTGAGGTCATGTGCACGGTACTGACTGATTCCTAGACGACGATATCGGTGTCAAGGATCTCCTTTCCCAAACCCTCGGGCTCATTGCCGACGAACGAGTACGTCTCTTTTGCGTCGCGGCGCAAGTCGTTGATGTTGAACAGAAGATCAACTCAGCGATAACAGAGTGTATGAGACTAGGAACCCATGCGATTCGCACCGCCGCCGTGCCGCTGCCATTCTCGGGCATGATTGGAACGCCTACAGTATCACGATTGATATGCGAACACGTCCTGCAATGTTTCGGATTTCCTAAAACCGCGCCGGCCGAGGTCGAGAAGATTATGTCCGACATTGTCATGGGAAACTTAAAGAACTTCATGAAAGTGTCCCTAACTCAATTTGTCGCCGTAAGCGCAGTTGCTGTAGGCGTAGCGGTGCCTACGCTGGGTATAGGGATCGTTGTTGGTGCTGCGGGTTGCATCTGGGGTCTTCCACCAACAGCGAGAATGCTTCTGAAGTGTTCTTGCGATATGATCCTGATCCTCGAACGCTCTTTCAGGTATGACGGCAAGTATGTGTCACTGAAGCAGATCGAGAATGCGGCGAAATACTACACAACCACGACAATTAAGACCTTCTCGGACCAAGAGAAGCTCCTGCAGCAACAGGTCCACGATGAAATCGACCAGCTCATTCCTCTGAAGAACCTGACAGTCGGGTTCAAGTTCAACAAGCTGCGGAATGACTTCGAGAGCATCATCTACAATAACCGCTTCGGAAAAGCGCCAGACTACGAGTCGATAAGAAGCTCCCCCAGTCTTGCAGTAAACAACTACCAAGATCCCCCCTCAGAACTAGATGCGGGACCTGCTGCCTCCGAATTGCCGGGTGATATGCTACACCCGACTGCCGAACTAGACTCTAACGAGTTGGCTGCTAGCCCGACCACTGCTACATCAGTCGTCAAAAGTGATATTGGAAGCCCCGTGGAATCTACGATAACCAAGGCGACTACAATGACTTATGGCTCAGTAAATAGTACAGGCAAGCTTGCGGAGCTCCCAGTGCATCCACCAGAGCTTGAGGGTGATACACTAGTTGGCGGTCCAACAGAGGAGTTGGAAGGTTCTATGCCTGCGAAGAGCAAAACAGGCTCTCGCTGGGGAAGGCTATCGTCATGGAAACCCAAGAAGTCTAAGACGAATTGAGCGCATGGTTTGGATGTATCCGAGGGGTTGCTGGTTTCCTTTACTTTTCATGTAACACACCGATTTTGCGTCTTTAGAAAGTTAGATACCGCATAGCTACTTGGACTTCTGCGAACTTAATAAACCGTTATAAGAGCTTACTTTCTATCGTATATTGTAGGTGAGATACGTAGAAGGACTGTGATTTTATACCTTTCCCCTAGCTAAAAACTTCTCGGGAATATCGACATGCTTCGATCTCAAATACTCACAGAGGTTCTTGCCTAAGCCATCAAGCGAGGACGTAGAGTTGAACCCTCTATCCAGATGATCATGGATCAGGAAGTGGACCGCTCGAATGTGCGGCAATTCAAACCTATCAATACCATGTCCCAGGTACTCCCTTGGGCCCAACATCTGCTTTATCTTGTCGACGGTAAGCAGACTCCTCAGCCAGTCCCACTCGTCATCGTGGCGGACGAAGAAGCCGACGTTAGCATCGCTAGCTTTATCTCCTGAACGTCCAAGTACGACCCAGCCCAAGGGGCCACGGGTGGTCGGACCGAAAGTCTGTGCCGTGGAGAGATCCACCGGATTGCTCGTCTCATAGGATGGCTGCTGGCGAGGGTATGTTTTCGTAATCTTTGGCTCCGGAATGTCGATCTTCTGGCCGTTCCACTCCAAGCAGGCCCGGTGATTGACAACGCTCTGAGGGAGCAGAGCGACCCAATACTCGTATATGCTTTTGGGGGCTGATTGTCGCTGGTCTGGGACGATGGTTGCTCCTGGGCAGCTCTGAAGGAAGTTTTCCATACACCATCTTGTGAAGTTGGCACCAGTCATATCACCCATTCTATGATCTGTTAGCGACATATAGATCAGCTGGAAAGCCATATCGACGTACCCTAAGACTGAAGGATCCTTAGTTTGGACGAAGATACGGAAGTCGACTGTGGCAGAGTCTTGATCTTCCGGGTTCTCAGGGCACGAGCCCACGAGATGGAATCTTACCAAGGAAAACTTGTGGATATGGTCACGCATTGAGTACCGAATCTGCTTCTCAGTCCAGGCCGCCTAGCTCTAGTTAGATACTTGTACTCCGAAAAATGACTTCTGCTCAGAAATACCTTCTCCTTGATATCAAGCCCACAGAGGAGGTAATGGAACTCTGCTTGGTAGCCGCCTTGTGCAGTAATGCCAACCTTCGTTGTGGGCGGTGGTGGCAGACCTTTCACACCAGTCATTCGGACCTCGTCTTTGCCGGTTTGTTCGAAGTTTATTCCCTCGATGTTAGCAGTGACATCAGAGTTGTAATACAACGGCCCTTGGATCTCATATAGCAACTGCGTGGCAGCGGTTGCAACTGACATCTCACCGCCAGTTCCGGCCTCCTTGGTGAGAATTGTCTCGCCAGATGCTTCAATAGCAGCGATGGGGAAGCCCAGATTCTCAGCGCCATCCATCAAAGCCTTAAACCCCGAGTAATAGCCACCGGTTGCATAAGATGAGCACTCGATGAGGTGACCAGCAATTAACGAACCAGCAAGAGCATCGAAGTTTGAGCGATCCCATCCGTGCCACCAAGCGGCAGCACCCAAAGTTGGGGCGGCGTCGGCCACTCGACCGCAGATGATGATGTCCGCACCGGCTTTGAATGCTTCAGCAATACCCATTCCACCAAGGTAGCACCTAAGATAATACTATTAGTCAATCTCATCACCACATTCTCACACGGGGATTCTCTCACTGGGCATAGATAGGATTGAAACCCCAATCGTCCAGACTCTTACCCGTATCGAGATTCGTGAACTTTTCACCGCTCTTCCTGAGCGCATTAACCTGTTCCATGACTTCATCCCCTTCGATCCATGCAATCTTCAGATCTAGGTTGAGCCTATCGACTTCCTTCTTAACCTCCTTTGCCAGTAGCTCGGCGTCACTGGCTCCGGCGTTGACGGCAAGCTTGACATTTTTGCTCTTTAGATAGGGCAACGCGGGGCTGAGCGAAGACATGAAACAGGGATCAAAGATCGCAGGACCAGAGGATGCGCTGGGATCCTTGGACAGCTTCTCCTGGTTGGCAACTTTAAGGGCACCATGGGCAGTCATCGTACACTCGGACATCCAATCTAAAATCCTGTTAACTATTCCGTATCTCTCCATAGAACTCTTTATAACAAACCTCCAACAATGACATCGACATCGCAGTTCTTCGCCAGGTCTCGCATGGCACGTTGCCGATCCGTGAAGCCTCCAGAGGCGCCAGCCACACGAATGGCTCGTTTCCCGCTTGCAGAAGGCATAGCTAATCTTGGATTAATTTACTTTTGTGAAATGGAATGAAGCAAAGACATCCGAAATCTTATCGGGCACTTCTCCGTTTGCGAGGTTGAACGTATTAATATAGTATATCTAAAACCTCGTAGACAAATCGGAAGATTCCCCCGGCAATCGCTGGCAAAGGTTTCCCGCTTCTCTGCATTCTTGCATCGCTAGTCTTCGGGCCATTGAAAAAAATGGAAATCACCGACATCGGCCTCTGAATCCGGAATGATGGGATAGCTCAGCAGTGTAAAACGGACTAAGTTTGGTAAAGAGTCGGAAAATGCTTTTACGCCCAAAGGATCTGCAATCAACTAGCACTACTGAGCTCTACGTGGAATGGCAGATGACAGGCGCGGAAGTGCTTTTACGCCCGCCCAAACCACGCAGTGAATCTAGCTCTACCAGGTCATCTAGGCCCAAGTTTCTGGGGTAAAATTCGCTATTGATGCCACTAATTTAGGGGGAACGCGGGGTGTTCACGCGGGGAAGGGCTTTTGTCGATAGTTTCCATGGCTTGACATTGACTGATGCATACGTGCTGAAGTCCGTGGTATCGGTTGTTGCCTTTAGCGGAGTTTTGGCTAGGGCAGACATCATCAGAATTAAAAGTAATAAAGAGTCCGAAGAGCTGCGCTGATCTTCCTCGCCGGCATCGCAGCGCTCTCCCTCGACCGAGTCAGGCAGACGAACAAGCCTTCACACTTCAACTCTCTACATGTGGTAGGAGAGGAAACACGCAAGAAAATGGCTAACTTAACGGTCCTCAATGTGGCGAGCGTGCTCTTCGCCTCCATGGGAGGCTTCACCTACGGGTTTTGCTTCGGTGTCTTTGTCGCAAGTATTGGACAACCAGGCTTCTACAAATATTTTGACCTGGATCGTGAGTTACCCAACCCTAGCGTTAGACTCATCCTGGTCTGGTGCCAGATTCTAGATCTAACGTTGTGACAGCGAAAAGCGACTACACGGCCAGCATTATCGGCGCCGTCAATTCTCTGTTTGCCTTTGGCGCCGCTGTCGGTGCCATCACTCAGGGATGGACGGGAGACTGGCTCGGACGCCGCAAGGCGATGTTTCTTGCCTCGATCCTCTGTATTGTCGGCGGTGCATTGACTGCCGGTTCTGTCGCCATTCCCATGCTGATAATCGCCCGTTTAATCCAGGGAGTTGGCTTGGGCCAGATTGTGACTCTGTCCCCACTGTACATTGGGGAGATTTCCCAAGCCCACCGTCGAGGCGTCTTAATTGGGGCTTTCACAGTTGCACTTGGCTGTGGATATAGTGCCGTCGCTTGAGTCAGCTTTGGAACTTGGTACGCCACAAACGAAACAGTCCAGTGGCGGGTGCCTCTGGCAATGACATGTGTTGCACCAATATTCATGGCCTTGGGAGTCTGGCTGATTCCGGAATCCCCAAGATGGCTCATCTGGCATAACCGGAACGAAGAAGCCTGGGCTATTATCAAGAGGCTGCATTTCAACCCCGAGGATGTGGAAGGGACTCAGGCACGGGCGGAGTACACTCAAATTGTACGGCAGACCGAGTACGATAAACAGTTCGACGTCTCCTACTGGCAAATGTTCAAAGTGCCATCCTGGAGGAAAAGGTCCTTGCTTGTCATCTTCCTGCTTTTCGCTGGCCAGTCAACTGGCGTGCTGGGCATTGGTAACTTCAAAATTCTCATCTATCAGAATCTCGGTTTGACCGGCTCTATGCCCATCATGCTCAATGCAGTGTATACTTGCACTGGGACTCTCATGACCGTCATCAGCTCAGGCATCATGGATAAGACCGGTCGGAGGGTGTTGCTATGTAAGATTCAGGAACCCTTCTATGTGCCATCTTTGTCAGATTCTAACAAAGAAAACCTATAGTGATCGGATTCCCTCTCACTGCTGGCTGCCTACTAGCGGAAGCACTCCTGCAGCGCCAATATGTGGCAAGTGGTGACCGCGCTGGAAATGCTGCCGCCGTCCTTTTCCTCTTTCTTTATATCACATGTTACGATTTGTTTATTGACCCGATATCATTTGTATACGTGGCTGAAATTTGGCCCACGACGTTGAGATCCAAAGGCATTGCGTTGGCATGGTTCGCGTACTTTGTCGGAGCTATCACCTACACCACTCCATCTGCCCTGGCCTTCAAGAACATCGGCTGGAGGATGTACATGGTCTGGGTCGCGTGCAACATTGTGTCGACCATTATAATTTACTTCTTCCTGCCAGAGAGTGCTAACAAAACGATGGAAGAAATGGGAGACCTGTTTGGTGACCAAGTCATTATACATCTTGCAGACGATGGCCAAGCTGTGGTGGAGGATGGAGTTCGAATGGATCCAGACACATTTGAAAAACTGTGGGAAAATGGACACACACAGCAGGTTTCGGATGCTTAGCACCCCAAAGATGTTCAGATATTAGGGAGGAATTTGAACGTAGTTAGCTGACTGTCATTGTTACTACGAGGTTTGTTTAGTAAATTGATTGGAGGTATTCAAGCATTATTGGCCTCTAATTAAATCAAAATAGCAAAGTTAGCCTTTATCAATATTCTAATGGCTGTGACAGAATGTCCATAATGCTCTCCCAAATTTCCGAGTCGAGACCGGCGTTCCCGATTTGTAGCGCATCATCAATCAAGGGGTCGACTTGTGATTGACCCTCTATCCACTGCTGACTGACTAGATCATATCGCGAGGGGTTCATGGGGTACGGAGGTTCTTTTGGTATGCCATCTTGTCCCATCCCCAAATTGGAATGCTGACCAAGAATTTCTGTCGCGTCGTGACTAGTTGTGCTAAGGGTCTGAGCAGATTCAAACAGGTCTATACTGGAGGGCTCTTGTGCTGACTGCTTTGATATCCCTGCCGCGTTCACTGGGACTGTGCTGATTTGTGCTTGACTGGCCCTGTATTCTCCTATTACCGTGAACAAGATCTCTGACATGACCTTAGCGGGGAAGTACGTAATGGCGTTGGCGTAAAGAGCCTCTGCTAGACATTGCAAGAAAAGCAAAGTGTCGGGCTGGCTCTTCCGTGCAATTGTTGGCATACCGTCAACAAGCGCAAGGGCAGCTGTAGCTGCATGCTGCATTCCTGTAACGAACATGCTCTTCATATCGAATCTTTGACGATAAGCACCAACTATTCGCGCCACTTCTACGGCATGAGAGAAGCAAGCGTTCCTGGCGACTTGCAAGATGATATCTGATATCGGTTCTTGGTCAGGTTGAGCAGCCCCAGCAATCGGGTCGGGAATGAATGGTCGATACAAGAGGATGAAGAGGGCATGGTATTGTTGGTGAAGGATGAAATAACTGGACGGTGCAGTCTCCAGTTTTGCTGTTGACCACCTAAGACGATCTGATAGACTATCATACCACTGCCGTAGTTCCAGGTCGAGCCCAGCGGCGAGGATGTAGGAACTTGGATCTAACTTGGGATACTCGCAGTGGACAGCATCCGTTAGTCGGGAAGCAAGTTCCATCAAATGTATCAAAGCCTCGTAAATTTCTGTTTCGAGACGTCTTTGGTGACCCATAGGATAACAGTTGCGCATTGGCTGATCCTTGTCAATGAGTAAGAGATCGGACCATTTAATGCTTGTTCGGCGTCCAAGGAACAGCCCCCAGTACCTAAATTCAATGAGTATATGTGCGGCCACGTATTGCGAGTCATTCACCTGTCGATTGTTACACATCCCCATAAAACTGTCTTTCTAACTTGTAGCTCAAGTCGTGACAGGTCTGGCTCGGTCGAGTCTTGATTCAAGCCCAGGTCAAAACACAGTCGTGATGCCATGCCTTATGAGAACGGAAAGTCAGCGACTAAGATAACAATGATTACGTGCACACCAAACTAACCTGCATAAAGCCACCCTGTATTGTAGTTCCCGACGCCACATTCAAGATCTCCTAGTAAAATGAGAGCTTGAATGGAAGGCAAGCCTCCAGGCATCTTAAGCTCATGTTCTACCAGCCGCTTTGCCTCCTGGTGCAACACTGACTCTCGGTTGGGGACGGCCAGCTTATGCACGCCGTGTTTTCCTCGGTCTGCGTACCGGTACCCGATACCCAGCATGCATATGTGCAAGAAGCTTGAATAATATCTATCGCCTTTGCTAAGGCGATCAGTATCGAAAGCTTCCTTATGGACAACATGGATTACCACATTGTAGCATGCCCAGAATCGATCCATCAGGTAGGCATGGGTATCAGCGGAGATACTTGCTAGGAACTCTTTGGCTTGTTCATTCTGGGCTTCGGATATGGCGAACAGCTTAGAATGATACACATCCGAGTATATATGATAGTTTGTAGTAATTCCAAAGTAGCTAGATCGGCTACCGGTACGAATGCGATGTGACGAGCTTCTAGAGTCCCTACGAAGCCTTGTTGTTAAGCCATCAGGTTTAGCAATCGATCCGGTTCCCGGCTCTCCTTCGTGATGAACCGGGGGCTTCTCTGGAACAAACAGAGAAGAGGTGCAATCTCTTTCGGATGTTAAGGCAGATGAGGTTGAGATGACAGTAGCGCTGTCTGCCGCAGTCGCGCGCTGGGGTTGACTTGGACCTGATGACTGGATCTCGGACGTAGATTCCTTCTCACGGCTCCACGTCCGCCAGGAAGGGTCGGTATTTGGCGGAACGTGCATGCCTGCCTCACTGATAGCCTTCTCCAAAGTATCAATCCGTTGGAGGAGACCGTTCACCCGGGCTTTTGTCAGCGGTCTAAAATGCCCACGGTCAACGTCGTTCAGAAAAGCCATCCAGAGTCATAGGCAATTACCTTTTCCGGTCATCATCATCGCGGATGACACACGGCCTGCCATTTCTTTGACATCTGTCACAATCTGATTGACCTTCGCCAATTATGCACTGTCCAAACGGGGTCAGCAGGGGACAACAGCATCGTGCTGGTGTGCAAGTTCCTACTCTGGTTCGCCGTGCTCGACAGCCCGCGCAGGCAATTGATGCCCTTGACCTTTGCCTTGGTCTCGTTGACCGATTTTGGGAAATCATGTTTATTCCTCCTTTTCGTATGATCGTATTATGTACTGGCTATCCCTGATCCATTTTGAGGTCCTCCTACTCACTGATGGGGATGGAACTTTGAAGCTGCAGCTTTCCCCGCAAAGAGTCCAAGAACAGGTCCTATTGTAGGTTGGCTTGTCTCGTCTTGACTTGACCAGAAAGAGAAGATGGGGTATCTAACTAGATGGGGCAAGCCATTCTACATGCGGGGTCAAACGGGCGATGTAGTTTGTGGGCTAGGCCGAGGTTTCGGTTACTGGCACGAGAGTAAAATGTTCAAGCTACCGACAGCGCTCCCGAACTCCGTCCAATTGACACTGTCGTCTGAACCTGTCAAACAGTCAGTTACTCGCTTTTGTTCTCGTGGAGTAACGAAGGAATGGAATTATATGCTTCACAAGACTCTTATTAAACTGAAGCATGATTTGATTGACTAAGATTGAATAAAGACTCCTCCACGCCTCTAAGGTTGCTTTTCCTCGGTGTCTACCCATCGACTCTTCGCGTCACCAATGCCCCTAAAAAGTTCGAAAGCCGCAATATCAACCTTTATTGCATTAAGTCGGACCTGGTTGGCGCCTTCTATACCTTCTATCGTCGTTGTTATCTTGTCAGTAGCCAGCTTGCCATCCGCTTGGAACTCATGCAGTGCAAGCCAGGTGGGAGTGATCTTTTCTGCTGCCTCTGAATCATCTTTATTCTCCTTTTTGAACACGAGTCGAAATCGACTAGTCCTTCGCCACCCAGACAGTTTAGAAATCCCTTTGATATACTTTGTCCGGTACCAATCATTGAAGTTGTCAGCCGTACCCTCAGCAGGCTCGATTGCTTCCGATATAAGAATGGGCGTCCGTTCTTGAAATCAAATTAGCATCAAAACTTCCACATTACTATTTTCCACTGAATACTGAGCACTTACCGTCCTGCGCGTTGTCGCTCTTCCAAGTTTCAACATGGCCCAAGAATCTGGCATCGAAGTCGGCGAAGCGGTGAATTGGTCCATTACCAGGTAGAGTAGGATGTACCATGGGAATGCTCTTGAATTCTTGGCTTTGGAGGAATCCCATGTTGGGAACTTTGTACACAGCTAGGAATGGGGCTGGACGATCAGGGTCGGCACACTTGTAACGCCAGGAAGCAAGAATACCACCTGGCTTGGCTGCTATGATGTCCGGAATGTGAACATTTTCGTACCAGCGGTTGAATGCTTCTACGGGGAGGGAAGCTGGATCCGTGACTTTTGAGTTGATCCATAGGATTCCAGGCCCAGACAAAGGAGGTCCTTCATAGTCTGTGCGATTTGGGTTTGCCATGTCTTAGATCAGATGATGATTTATCCCTTGTAACCTATCAACTGACCAAGGGGCAGTAGAAGTCCGTCTACGGGGTTTGTACTTGAGTATAAGATTATAATCATCTGGGAGTTCGTCAGCCGATGAGGTTAGTATACCTCCGTTAGGCGGTTATGCGCCGACTTGCACACTAACGGCGGAGGGGTCGGAGATGTTTGTACGCGGGGGAAGGCGCTAGCGAGCACACTTAGGCTGTAATGGAGGGTCGGAAATGGTTATACGCGCATCTAACAGTCCGGCACCCCAGCGCAGGAGCGGACGTCATCTCGGCTCCCATATGCGGGGAGACAGAGTAGAAATGATGCAGTTTTGTTGAAATGAGTAAATCACTCTGCTGTTTCACCTAATTCGCAGTCTTAAGGACCACAAGCACTCCACCATTCTACCCTGCAAGTCATATTTCTTCGAAAAGAAAAACGACGAAATTTGCCCAGTGTGCGTGTTACCTTATGCGAAGTTATCGAACCTGACGAGAAAGTTTATGGCACATAAGTGAAAGATCACACTGCATAGTGGCTTCTCTGACGGTTTCCGGGGATAAACTCAACCTAGACGGTCGTTACATCTTCCAGTGGGGTTGTTTTCGCTTCTCTCGGGATTCGCCAGGGGTATAAGTCAGTGATGGCTTAGATGACAATGTCATCCTCAAAGAACCGTATAATTCTTGGATGTAGGGTCCCTTGATAGTGTACATTCCAAAGACCGAAAGATAACAGAAGCAGTGTTGACATTCGGCCCTGTAAGAACATACCGCAACATACACCTGAAGGGAAGTAAAATCTAACAGCATGCTGTTTAGAATATCAGCTGGGGGGCTAAAGTCACATCTCTGAATGAATTCAATGCCTGTCTAGACTTTTTTCAAAGTGAGGGTTACCAGGAAGTTGATACATCGCGACTTTACCAGAACGGTCAGCAGGAGAGTTTCACAGCGAAAGCAGAATGGAAGGAACGGGGGCTAAAACTGGCCACCAAAGTGAGCTAATCAATCCCCTTGAGAACACTATTATTCAGGTTTGACCAATCGGTGCAGCTATATCCCACGCAAGCCGGGCTACATAAGCGGCAAGCGCTGATGGAAAATGTGGAGGAGTCGTTGAAAAGTCTCAATACTGATTCCATCGACTTGTTCTATCTTCATGCTCCAGATCGCAGCGTGCCTTTCCAAGAAACACTTGAGGCGGTCGATGACTTGCATAAAGCGGGGAAAATCAAGCAGTTTGGGTTGAGTAACTTCAGCGCATTTGAGATTGCCGAGATTGTAATCACCTGCAATGAACGGGGCTGGGTCCGACCAACAGTATGCCAGATGATGTATAATGCTTTGAGTGGGTTGATGCATACCCCTTCCGAACCACAAGGTTGTCTAACTCGATTGATCCTCCCAGCTCGGTCAATCGAACCTGAACTTATCCCGGCTTGCAGGAGATACGGAATAGATGTGGTTGTATACAATCCGTAAGCATTGCCTCTAGAAAGCCGGCTACTACTTCGCTCCCAGTACCTAACTAAAAGAGGGCAGCCTGGCTGGTGGCCTCTTTACTGGGAAGTTCAGCGCTACTGAACCAGACAAAAACCGCGCAGTGGGAGAGCCTACCCAAGTCGACAAGACATATCGTGCTCGATATCTGAGAAATGCATCACTCGAAGCGCTGAAGATAATCGAACCAGTTGTCAAAAATCATGGTCTCACTCTAGTTGAAATTGCTTTGAGATGGTTGATACACCACAGTGCCCTGAAAATGTTGGGGAATGGCGATGGCAATGAGTACATCCTTCCCTGTTCTATCTCAAACGCAAAAGCAGATACATGGTGAGCTGACAACTATGATTTCTACAGTGGAATTCTCATAGGGGCAAGCAGTTTGACCCAGCTGAAGAGTAATTGTACAGACTTAACCAAGGGTCCCTTGCCAGCCGAGATTGTTCGTGCACTCGATGACGGCTGGCAGGTGGCAAAGGCTGAGACCCCATCATATTGGTTTGGAATCCTGGAATACACATATAACGCTAGTGAGATGTTATTCAATAGTTGAAGTCGCCTAAAATAGTGTATTAATTAGAGTGTAAAACAATGCTTATCTCGAAGAGATAGATGCTGACCCCATTAAAATAGCAGACAGCTGAGTCCCAGCACGAAGTAAAGAAGAAGTATATCAATATAGGGTATGTCTCCCTCCCATTGCCAACCTTCACCGAATCTCCACTTACGAGGCGCACTGGTGTTCTAAAGACATGAATTAATTACATACAGCAGGAGCCCGTATCTTGATTCTCATGGCTGGGATTGGACTAGATATAGAAACTTTGCTACCACACAACATGCTGCGGAAAAGGATTCTGAAGAAAGCTGATGATCTATGAAATTACGTTGATAATCTTCAACTTTCACATATTATGATGAATAGACTTGCTTCGGAGAGGGACCGATGTTCAATACACGAATGTATTCATGTGGTACTTGTCTTTGATTCAAAAAATACAAACAGGGTATTAACACGCTGATAGGATTGCTTAAGAATAATCTACAACTTTTCTCTTCTCCAATTCGCGCTTCAAGTTAGATTTTAGGTTTCCACAATGGGGCCATTGTACTCCTTCTTAGCCCATACGAAATAATAAACAACGCTAAATATGACAACGAATCCAGTCACCAGGACGCTATAGTTCATCATATCAGGCGTCGGGTTCAGCACTGGAGGCCAAAAGCTGAAGAAGCCAATAACGACCAAGTAGCAGATGCTGCAAATGTTGTTTGCAACGCCAAGGGCACCAGGAAGATGGAAGGGACCCCAGACAAGTTCGGCACCACTGGTGTTCGCCAGGGCCGGGAGATCAGAGGCACCAGGCAACGTGAACCCCTTGGTCATGCGACGGTAGAGCAGCAGCATAGCAGCAATGAGGTATGAGGCGTAGAGGCAGGAGATGGAGAGGGAAGTGACGTTCTGGAACGCGACAGGAGACCCGATGTTAATGAGTGACAGAAGAACCGAAATGGCGGTGGTGACGGTGACAGCCCAGACGGGCACAGTGGTACGATCGTCGACCTTAGATAAGGTGCGCCAGAAAGGAAGACCGCGGTCACGGGCGAAGGACCAGAACACTCGAGACGTCGAGGCAAGCATGCCGACGGTTGCGCAGGCGCCGAGGATCATGATGATGGTCGCCATGACGGTAGCACCGGCCGTCGAGTTTGTTGCCTGCTTGAAAATATACATGTGCGGAAATCCCAGCATGCCAGGACCAGAGCTGATGGCGTCGTCAAAATTACCCATGCAGAAGACCATAGCAATGATCATGGCGAAACCGCAAACGCCGTTGATAACCAGACTCAGAAGGATAGATCGGGGAACCACAACGGAGGGGTTCACGGTTTCCTCGGACATCTGCGAAATAAATTAGCAATGGGCCTGGCCGAGTGCATGCAAGCATTTTCGAGAGGAGTATAACGTACGTGGAAAGCAGCATCAGTACCGACAAAGGCAAAGACGTTGCCCATCATACCAACCATGAAGGATATTCCCTGAGTTGGCCAGCCGCCGTTGTTTACGAAGGTCGTAAATATCTCTTTCGCATCCCCATGAGAGCCGAGTGTAACGAGGGGGATAAGGATGGCGAAGAATCCCAAAATGTGTAGGATCAAGATCAATCCTTCAAACTTGGGCAGCGCGGAACTGACAAGCGTATTGATGAAAACAGCAAAGAGAAAGATGGCCCAGAATAGTAGAGTACCCTGCCACAGCTTGGGTTGAAAGCCGTCGTCGTTCAAAGAAGTCAACCCTAGGATCATGTTCCCGGTGAGGAGAGCGCTGGAAGCAACGGAGCCTTGCCAGCCGCCGACCGTTAGCATTCCTGTGAGATAACTCAGGAATTTGGCGCAGGATCGGGGTGCCATCATGGCAACCCAGTGGTACTGTCCACCAGACGTAGGGGCCATGGACACAAGCTCGCACATGGTAGCAAAGACGCTGAAATTGCCGAACCAGACAATGAGGTAACTGTAGATAACACCAGCAGTACCTCCATTATTGAGGCCTTGGGCGAAGAGGACCGTGACGGCTTCCCAGGTAATCAGGATAGTGCAGCTGAAACCGAGAATCGACATAAAACCGAAGTTGCGCTGTCGAAGCGAAGTTGTTAGCAGTGAACTAATCACAACACCATCTAAAAGTTGGCGATGTCAGGTTGTTCGTACCTTGAGAACCTGCTTCTTGCCCAGTCGCGCCAATTGAGAATTGTCACCATAGTCGCTCTTGGACCGAGCGCCCGAATTAGGCTCAGCGGCCACAACGACACGGGAGTCATTGGCCTTGACGGACGCCAGATTGCCCATCTCATGGCTTGAGGTGTCGCTACCCATCTTGCGTGATACTAGGGAAAGGGATCGAAGGAAATGTTTCCAATTGAATGGAGTTGGGAAGGAACGGAAAGAGAAGAAGAGGAAGGGGTGGGTAAAAGTGTTAGAGAAACCTCAGAGGGAGGAAAAAACAATTAGGAAGAAAGCCGATGTAACAGGCATAGACAGGTAGTGATTGAGGGAGGAGCTCAAAACGGAGCGCACCTTCAGCCACAGAGTAGCACCCCCCAGGCGAATGGTAGGTAGTAGTACAACGAAGCCGACAAATCTTGGGATTTGTCCAGGTTCTCTGACTGGTAGACTACTCCGACGCATGATGGTGGAGATCAGCAACATGCATTAGGTGCTTGGCGACGTTGGTTCTTTTCGTTCCGCATGTCCAGGGTCCGCGACGAAGACGGCAGGTCTGGCGCGCCAACCTCGAACATGGGTTGACGTTGCTGTCACTCAGTACGTACGGTACTACCTATTTGCATTTGTGCCTCCTCAGTCACCTCCCCAGTCACAGCCGGAAGGCTTTTCACGGGCTGTGAAACAGGAGCTAAGAAGCTGAAGCGAGGGCTTAACAAGTTTGCTGGCGTGGCTTCAATTTAGGGAGCTCTGCTACCCAGTCCCAGCTCAAGCAGAGAGTTCCGTCCTCACTATCACAATCACAACACCAATTTTTTATTTTCCTTTTTTCCCTTTTTTCCCTTTTTTTTTTCCTTTCCTTGAGGGCGGCATGCAGTCGCACTGATCACCAAGCAAGGGAGCGGTAGCTGCTTAGTGGCGGCCCTGTGACAGATGATGGACTCCGCGTCCCTCGCGTCCCTCGCGTAATATTCAAGATCAAAGCACCTCGCTAGATAATGTTTGCTAAAAAATCACCGTTCTCATCATCCCACCCACATCGGCAAGTTCGGCCGTGCCTCCGCTTGTCATCACATTTCCTGGTACAATACGGTTTATTACTACCTAGTAAATGCTCACACAGGCTACTGCACCAAGAACCAACAAAATATGCAGGAACCCAGTCCCCTGTCATCTGGGTGTAATCCGGCACTAGTGTTTGCCAGCCCACAGTGGGGGTTGCCAAAAGCTCCGAGAATTTTCATCCTACCAATCCATGTCTCCCAGGGCGGTCCTGATTTCACTACCTTCATAGACTACGTTGGAGCGGGGAAGAACCTACAATTCAGCCCTGAATTATGATTAATGGCTAAAAGTAAGTTTATGGCATTGTGATACTTCATATGGTTGACAAAATCTGAGGTGGATATTCAAGGCACCGGATTTGGAACTGCAAAGAATGGAACTTTTGATATTCCACTTGTACATAACGTTAATCGGTCCCCTATTGGCCACCGCTTGTGAAGCTGCTCCTTCTAGTTACCTCTTGTCTCATCTATCTACAATAGGATTTCAACCCCCCTGACAAGGTTGGGGGTGCGTTCTTGGTGCCTTTTAGACACCCCGTTGCTTTCTCATTGCGAGACTAATCTACGATGTTTCTATGTGCATGAGATCCGAACCGCCCACGTCAATCAATGCACATGGACGATAGCCGATGGATATCCTCGAAATAAGCTTGCTATTGTCAATTCTGCCCACCGGCTCTCTCGTGCATGCTCTGCACTTCTATCTGCCATGTCTGGTGAACGAGGATTGTCTGACTTGACTGGCTTGTATGGCTTTGCCGATCCCAAGTTGTGCCTTGTTCCTCTGTCGGTGATCTTTTTTTGGCTCGTGCCCTGGACTCAGAGAAGTCCTCCATCTCGTGTACATTGCTGCGTTCAGAGTCAACCGTGGCTGGCGCATTGGCAGACTCAAGTGGCCGTGATCTAGAGTCAAGAGCGCTACTTTGCGGTGATTTGTATCCAGTATATCCCCGCCTGTTGGTTGGGTAACCATTGCTGCTAGATTTGCCTTGTCGTCGCAAGTCATCCATCCGAATTTGGCCTGATTCCACGCTGTCGAGAAAGGGTTTGAGATTGGGGACGCAGACAGTAAAGATGGCGAGACATTGGACAAGCTGCATCGTTATGGCAGCTTCCCAGATCGAGAATGTGGAATCGGTCGAAGCAAAAGCCTTGTTGGAGTAATAGATTTGTGCGGCGATGGCGGGTGTGACGCTGTCAAGCTTGTCAGTATTTCTGTCGCGCAATATGTAGATATCTCACCCCCCTGGTGGTATTTATACGTACAGGATGCGGCTGCCAAACACACTCATCACCAAAGTCTTCTTAGCCCGCGATGTTTGGATTTTTCGAACGTTGTCGCTCATGATGATGACGATCGCAATATCCGTAGCTATGTTTGCGATAGAATAGTAAGTCCAGAAAGCGGTTAGATTGATGCATTCGTCGGCATCAGTATACTTCCATGGCGTAGGCAGTCGGCACTGGAAAAAGTTGACAATGAGCGCAGTGAATCCCCAAAGGCCGACGATAGTCTCGCAACCGAAAATGATCCATTTTTGGTTGCTCTGGCTCATGATCCGAAGGCTCATGGTGCCTGATAGCTTGGAGCAGAGAAGGGAGGCGATGAACATGGTGTTGGCGGCATATTGGCTCTAGCATCGCAAACTTGGTTAGTTCTTTGCCTATAGGCTCCGAGTATCACAATCAATTCATGTACCTTGAAGAAAGTGTCGATGTCGCTTGAACTCAAGGTGTCGATATGCTTTCCCAGCCCACTTTCACATCCTACGTAAACGGCGATTGACTGGCCAATCGCAAGAATCTATTGATGCGCGTATGAGCCACAGCTTTTGAGATTGCCAAGAAGACAGCCTGACGGAATGTGTTGGTATCTCTCCCTACTTACAGTTGCAACTACTGTGAGGATGTCATCAAGCTTGAGGGCTTTGATCATGTGAATCTTCGTTCCGGAGCGGACGAAGCATGCGAGGATCGCGATTACAAGGAACATCAAGGCCAAGACCTGGACAAGCGGAGACTTGTTGGTGTCTGTGATGACTTTTTGCGTGGAAGTCATATCGGGCGAAGTGGCGATCGCCACGGCGACATTAACATGATGTGGCAATAAAAGAGGTCGAAAAGTATTCGATGAAAGCCGTTGATCTTGCTACGGCAACGACGGAGATATCAGACGTGTTAAAAAATGATGTAAGTTGAGGAAGACAGAGTGGAGCGTCTCAAGAGCAGAGCAAGGGGATTATCATGGTGCGAGATATCCCAGAGGCCCACGCAGAAGGACGGCAGAAAACTGTGTCACCTTGATAAGCTCCATTTCAGGTTGTCGATTCTACCAGACGACCAGACGTGGTATGAAAGGATCCGCTCATGCAAGCACCGTGGCAAACCAACCGCCCTCGTCCAATCCGGGAAGGTACCCCGAAAAAAAGTAAAAGAGATGGCAATATGCGCGGCAGTTGAAATTACGACATTCGTCTTGAGTTGTTTGACTTTGCAAGGTGTGCATTGGTGTCTGGGCAAGCCGTACGGTCAAAAAGGAGACATGGCTGAAACATAAGGTTGCCCTGCTCCCCAATCCGTAAGGATATCCCTAGAAACGGCAGAGAGGTCTCAGTACATGGCGCCTAGAGGTGATAGCGTGCGCCATGGACACCCGAACGGAGGTAGCTGAGTGGTTCGAGTTTTCTTTTCTTTTTTTGCAATTGCTTTGCTGATATGCTACGTCAGTTGTGTGTCTCAGAAATGCAGCCCGAAGGAATCTGGCCATCCTGAACCTTGCTTGTTGTCACTCAATCAGACCTTGAATAGCCAACCGTTCATCACCTTAGCGGATCAGCCGGCGACCTTGCCGACAGAATAGCGCATGTACTGTATGACCTTCCCTATTGGTTCCATGTGTATCTGGCCGAATCTAAAGCCTGTGCACATCTCCGATTGAAAGGCTCCCTGGCTCCCTCGCTTGAGACCCACTAGACTACCAAGCTTAGACAGCTCTAGTCGGTTGTACAGTACAATCACCAATTGGGTATCACATGCAGACCTTCATCTGGATGCGTTTTCTCCTGCAGAGTTACTTTGTCAGGTGTGGCGCGGCACATCTGACACATCCTTGTACCGGAACCATCCGGAAAGGTGTCCATGGGGTGAAAATTAACGCAAAAGCATTGAGAAATGGTGATCAAACGCTGTGGAGAGGGAAAGATTGGGCATTCCGAGGACTCGGTTTTGGGACTGGAAATGAAAATTGAATTTATTCTCCTATCAACGCAGTGTCTTTACCCCCAGCGCCGTCATCAATACTAGAGACCAAGCCGCTATCAATAATCAGGCCAGATACTACTTGGCGTAACATCATAGACACCCTTGGGTCGTACATGGTAAGCGAGCAAGCGAACTCATTCCCAAGGCCTCACAGTTTCGCCCTCCTTATAGTGACCACCAATCGGCCTCCACATCTGCCAAAAGACCATAGGCTGCAGCTCCTGGTCAATTTTTTCCCAAGCCTCGCCGGGGTCTGTCTTGGTGGGTTGCAATCGGTTCATATTGACAATTATGAAGCCATGCTTCTGATAGACGGGAACACCATACTCCGTCGCATCGAGCCACATCTCGACGCCCATCTCGTCCGCCTTCTGCTTACCCCAGTTCATGATCAAGTCTGCCACGCCCTGACGCCGATAATCTGGGTGTGTATAGATGATATTCAGGTCTTGCATGATCAGCAAATTTCTAAGAACGGCAGAAGAAGAACAAATTTTTGCACCGTGATGACAAAGAAGATAGATGCTGTGAACTTACAAACCTGAGGTCTCGCCCCTAATTTGCGCCTTGGTGCATCAAATTGCTCCAAACACTGGCTGACGTAGTCTCGTGTTTCTCCTTCAGGGTACCAATACGCCTCGGAATGGTCATCCGGCTTTTCAAAGGGGTTGGTTGGGCAAATCTTCCACAGACAAGCACCTACAATCTTGCCATTATCGTCGACAACTTTCCCCCAGTAGCTCGTAGGATCCGAGTTGTGCCAGTCTAACTGGAGGGCCGTAGATTCCTTAAGTGATTGCGCATGAGCAGAAGGTCCATCACCATGAATTGGACAGAACATGCGGAAGAAACTTTGAAACGGGCTCTCGTATGCGAGCCATTGGCACTCAATGACTTCCTCAAAGTCGGTGGCGGTGTCAACCTCGAGCAGCTTGAAAGGCATGATATCGATGTTGGACTGCAATAGAAGGGGATACTTGTGTGAGAAAATGAAACTTGAAGATTGAAGTATCAAGGAGGAGGGTTTGGGGGTGATATTTGAGACTTGAAGGAGGAGCCAGCGTCCCTAATTGGCTACCCAGGTCCACACAAGACAGAGCAAGGGTCCCCGACGCCGGGGTCCGAGCAATGTTAGCTGGGAGCAATCACATCGGGCAGTACGTTAGTGTCGCTTCCCGTGTGCCGTTGCCTATTCAAACTTCAAGGCTAAAATACTAATCTTCTGACTTAGTAGATTTAGTCTGCCCAGGTGAATTACTGTTTCTTGCTTGTAGGCGTTAAGCTAAATTTCGAGAATCTCAAGCTTGTTAACGCGTGACTCCGATTACATCTTGATGCACATAGCCACTGACCTACTACATATCCAGTGCAGAATTACATATTCAGCTACACTCATCCTCGGTTGCAAATTGACTCCCGACTTGCCTGTCCCAGTTCGTCGCCGCGGCGTTCAGCGCGGACATTTCATCCCCGGAGCACATGGCGCCGCCCACCTCAGTAAGCTGTGCTTAGGGTTCACGAACTCGTCCATATTCACCTTACTTAAAACGACTATAAAGTGAGGTGCCTTGAGGTGGTGGTTCTCATATCAAAGGTGCTAAGATTACCTATTTGCTAACTGCAGTACATGAGTACCACTTTGAAAGAGAAATTGTTGGTAGTCAGACAACAGAAGTAACCGGATATTTATGAAGGCTCACATAGGAAGCTAAACCAAACTAGCGTAAACCATCTAAGTAATATACTCTCTATGTCTCAAGCGAAAATCAGGCCATAGTTCTCACATTTATGCTGTTAAGAATATGTACAGGCAGGGGGTGTTCGGCACAGAGGAGATTTGTTTTCTAAGGCGGCATCCTGAGGTGTTTACGAGTTTCACTGTTTTGATATAACTTGATATAAGAAATTATGCGTTAATCATATTATCCACCTTCCAAGCAGAACAGACTTCACAGTAACATTGGGATATTTAAGTTCGGCTACAACATTCTGTAAGTGGACTGTATGACTCCCAGCCCAGTACGAATTAATCGATGTGATTTTCTTCCTCCTCGGCAGCATCCTCTGGGTGAATGCCAAGATGATGCCGTTCATGCGCAATTACCCAAGTCGGTTGCCAGTTGTGAAGCGTCTCACGCAGCTGAGACGATATGAAACAATAGAAGTAGCAATCACGACATGGGGATCATCCTTGCCGTCGATTCGAGTTACTGCCGATGCAATGCCATCGGCTAACCTGATGTGTTAGCTTTTAGAAAGAAGCCTGCTATCTCAGAGACCCCTAGTCCTCCAATCCTGCCCCTAGGTGAAGGTATTTTTAGCCAAGTTTGCCCTCATACGTGTTGACGGCCAACCTACAATCGTTGTAAGCCTCTGATGAGTGTCTCCTCGGATTATAGACTTACAATAAACACCTAATGAGTTATAGGGGCGAATTCGGATGAAAAGACAGCATTCATGAAGTTCTGAAGTTTGTTCAAGTTCAAAATTGCGCACTCCATGTGGAATTGCTCCTCTTGATCTTCGACTTCCCCATGAATCCTTCAGTATCATGGTGTTTATTTCTCTATTCGTTTACCGCTTTTTTCATATATATTTTGCTGCCGCCAAAGGCAAGGCCGGTCTAAGCCATCCAGAAGAAAGCTCTTTGTAGTCAAACTTCGTATATGAGCTTACCAGTTCACAATTAAAGAATTCTTATCGCCGTATGACAATCAGAAGATGTTAAGCCACTGTTAGAAAGTCACCACTGCATCCTCTTTTCTTTAGGCAATAATAATGATACGCATGGCAAGGATTCATATTTTGGTACATACCATCCATCCTAGAATTCAGGCAGTAATTACAATCTGTTGTCCCAGTGTGTTGGGCTCTCTGACTGCTGAGTTCCTTTAAATCATACTTGCTGATATTTAACCCCGCCTCTGCAATATTACATTGCATTTGTCCAGATGCTAACAGTTTGAAAAGATGATCCACAGGCCGGTTGTCCGGAGCAGCCGCAATGGCCTCATGACTGTCGAGCTAACGCACATGCTCACCTCTTCGTTCTTACACTACAGCTTTCCTCCATCTTGTGACATTACATGGAACTAGCCAATAGACGCTTGTGCCCTTCATCGAAATTCTCGAACCGTCTCCTGCAAAATAGGCGGTGCGCAACGCTTCGCATAAACGCGTCATCCTCATACAAGTTAATAATAAAACATCATCTCGTGAATGTAGGACATTAATGAGTTGAGCCGTTATGTCAGGTATCTTTTTACTGACATTGAAGGATAGCATATGCAGTAAGTAACGCAAGGTGTTGTATGAATGGTCAACCTTCTTAGGAATATTTATTAAGGTTATTGAGAAGGCCATCTTAACCTGAAGCTTTTTGATGACATTTTATGTTTCTCTTTCCCTTTATCTTTTTTTTTCTTATTTCTTTATTTGATGGGATCATTCAAAAGGAATATTTAGAGGTAAGTGAAAGAACTTTATAAACTCCTACAGTCTGGCTCTTAAAAATAAAATAGCGCTTATGTATTGGAAAGACCAATCAAATAGCCCTGACCTTAGGCTTAACACCTAACTTAGAACTTGTTCTGGTTTGCGTTCTGCATGAACATCTTGGAATCAGGCTTATACTTGTTCGATATCAGTCGAACATTATATTCCACCTCAAGGACCGCGCCTTTAGGGTCGTTGCTAAGAGGCTTGAAGTCCAACAATAGGTCATCCTTCACTGCGCATGCCGTGTCCGTCTCCAGATAAGGGTCGTCATTAGGGTACAACTGAGCTGTCACGCCGACGTAGTCGGGATGAGTGACCATCATGTGGATATGGGCAGGGCGGAAGGGATGCCGGCCCATTATCTTAAGCAGCTCAGCCGAGGGTCCGGAGGTGTCGATGGCGTACTCTGTCGGCTTGAGGCAATAGAACCAAAATTTGCCCTCGTCGTCGGTGCGGAACTTGCCACGGAGGTTGTGGCGGGTCTGGTTCTCGGGATCGAAGACGTCGTACTTGCCATTGGTACTAGCCTGCCACATGTCGAAGACAGCGCCAGGAATGCCTTTATTGGTGTCAACATCCTTGATGACACCGTGGAAAAAGGTGAGCTGCCCGTCTTTAGGCATGTTCTGGACTACGCTGGCGCCAAGATCCCGGAATGGTGTTTCTGGCGACCAGAATGGTCCCAGAATAGCGGAGGATGTGGGAGCACGGCCATCGTCAGTAGTGACCGTGTGGTTGATTTCATCCACAAGACTGTATCCATGTTGTTAGCCATTGGCGGAGTTCTTTGATGACGATTATGCTACTGCCAAAGTCGTCGCACACACTCACGATTCAATGCCCAGGATATCGCACACCCTCCATGTTTCATTTCGGTTCTTCTGGTAGGCCTGCCCCAGCGAGTTGATATAGTTGACACCGAGGACCCATTCATCTTGCTTAAGCTCAACCTCTCTGCAAAAGTCATGTATGTGCTTGATCAAGGAGGTGAGAATCTCTCTTTGTCTGGGTTCTGTGTCGGGGCTCATAAGGTCAATGACGTGCTGTGTGAAGTGGGGATCGAATTTGTTGTTTTTCTGGGCATCTCTGGCACCAGTGGCACCGTTGGTTCTATTACTGCTGTTCGTAGCCATAATGATGTTGAGGTTCCCTAGAGTGGGTGTAGGACTGTTGTGAACAAGGTGTCTGGTCTTAAAATACAGCTTATTTTCATACAAAGATAAGAGTAAAGAGTGCTCGATGAGATGATGTTTGGTTCGAACTTCGCTGGCAGGTGAAAGGGTACTGTCCTTAAATATAACTTGCAAGACACTGAAACCTGGGGAACAAGCTACGTATGCGGGCACGAATCGTACGACGTATAATTTTGTGGCAATTGGGCTCGGCAATCACGAGGGGCGAACTTTTGGTCTGTCATCTTGAGCTTGGAGAAATGTATTGCCATGCTATGGCGTTCCGGGTAAGTGATTTTCCCCTGCTGTGGCATTTCGAATGCGGGGGATGACCCACTAGCAGCTAATTTGCAAAGTGAAAAGATATGGCTAGTGATGCAACTTGAGCAGCAAGGCGGGGAGAGTAGAGCGCTACTTAGCCGACTCCAACTGCCGCCAGTGTCTTCCAGGTAGATAGATGGTGGCTTTGCAAAGTCCTAACAAGCAACTATTACTTGCAAAATTTTCAAATCTTCTCATACGTGCTCGACCCCAGCTACCCCGTAGTTACCCGACGCAGCCCCGGATATCTGGCCTTTCGCACCAACTACTGCTCGTTGAATTCCCGTTACAAATTCTAGTTGTATCCCAAAAGAGAAAGGCCACACCTAATGATGCACCGACCCCCGCAAAATGCGGCTCTGGCCGGCTACGATGACGGCAAATTTGCCAATCCGAATGCAACGTCTGCCAGTAACAGTAGACGATCAGGTGGACTATGGCACCTACGCTCGGGCAGCAACTTTTGCCTAGGAAGTAAAGTACCTAAAAACCCAAGACGACGATGGGGGCTTGTAGAACTTTTCTCTACATGTTTGAGCGCCTCAAAGGCTCCTAATTAACATTGTTCCCGCAGATTAGTTGTAAGAACACCCGTCTTTCCCAGAATATGGTATATCACCTTCGTTTTTACTAGAACGATGCCAAATAGTAGTCGAAGTTCGGCTTACTACAAGAGCCACAAACTTGCTCAATGAAATACTGTAGCGATAGGGGCAAGTAGCTCACAGGCATTTAGGGCGCATCTCACTAACAGACAATATGGTTATTGTCACTCTAGCCAAAGAAAAATGACGATATTTCTCAGGGAGCCATAGCGCACCATAAGCACGGAGATTAACAAGCTCTTATTAGGCTAATGGTGAACCAATAATCGTTGGTTGTTCACATAATTTTAAATTGGACTTAATTGCCTACCCTTTTACAAGTAAATTCTTCTTGTTCCTTTCGTAGCATAACCTAATAAGCAAATACTAATGTAGCAATGGAAACCAGTTCCAAAGGAAAAACATGTTTCAAATACACTGTCACTGATAGTAAATGAAGATACGCTCTATTCTACACCCTGGAAGAATGTTAATATTAAAGCTAATGCACCTGTGAATATCGATCCATATAAAGCTCCATAGGAGCAGTTTCTATATTATTCTTATTCATTTTAGTAACAATCATAGGTAAATGTCCATTAATAGGTGCTATGGCTAAAAGTTCTTAAGTAGATTGATATATAGGATTATATATGGCCTTGGAAGGCCCTATAACTTATGACGCGTGCCCGATTCTTGGATTCTAGTACAAGCACAGCAGCAGTATTTGGTCGGGAGAGTGGAGTACCATTGGACGTAGGCCAGACCAGAGTCATACCAATAGTATAACTGAGCAGGAAAGAATGGATTCAACTTGAGAGAGGGTTAGTTGCCACTAAACTAGATAAATACTGTGATTATCCTCACTGGTAGCAATTTAATCCAGGAAGATCGCTCAGATGAATATGAGAAGGACTTAAATGACTTCTTCAATGGCAGCCGTAGACTTCAACGATTATACTATAACAATTTGGCTCCCCTAAGTTCTTCAGGTTCGAGTTTTGATTTTATTATCAAAAAAAGACACTAGATACCTTCCTCCAAAGATCTTACTCTTCTACTTGATATCTCCCATATGATATTATACAAGGGCATTAAAACTGGTGCATCAATTGTGCTGGAGATATCAATCTATAGAAATACTCCAACTAGACAATGCAGTTATGCAACCAGCAAGAAAACATGCTCTTCTTCAAGATGGCTGCACTAAACGAAGACTCCGCAAGGCGCTCGCGGAGAGCCAGGTTCAGGATTTTCTCCCTCTCAATTTGCATAGAATACTCTCTCAGAAGATTTTCCTTCACCGCAATCTCCTCCCTCAATTTGGTTTTATCCCTCCTTTGCAGCATTGATCTCGCTTTCCAGCTTCTCTCCCCACGAAGTTGCTTCATTTCTGTGCGATGGGGTGGACTTCTCTACCGTCTAATAGCGCTTGATTATGGTTCAACCGTTATAATCTCAGCTGCAAGGGCTAGCTCTAACCTGTGTTTGAATCTCGTTCGTTTCCCATAGATTTTCCTACTCCGATTCATGACGGTGGACCTATTCCCGCCTTTACAATAATGCTGCCTCCACCCCCCTGACCCAGTTTTTGGTCTGACCAAGCTCTTGCTCCTTTTCAATGAAGGTACACTCCAGAGAAGTGATATTAGCTTAGACGTAGGAGCAATGTAGACATTTGTTCATCTGTTTTGTAACCCCCCCTGGCTATAGTGACGGAAGAATGAGTAATGTTTTTCTCGTGGGAGTACAGATATCATGAGGGAAGCGACTTTTTCATTGATGTGATAGCTAATGGGATGCTTTTTTTTTGGGGAAAAGATTCATCAGCTTCGGAAAGGTTGAAAATAAAGCACGGTATGCAAAAATCGCTTAGCCTACCGCTCCTTTGGCTCCTTATTTGTCACTTTGATTGGCCCTCCGGGCGAGATCGTTCTGCCTGAATACCCTTCCTCGCGGTTATTCCAATTGTCAGCTGACTCATCATTTTTTTGGCAGAACAATATGCGCAAGGGTAACATTTGGTGTTCGCCATGATGCAGCGATGGCGCTCTTAGTTGGAACTTCGACGCCCCATTCCGTATCACGCTAACGCTCGTGTACGAGGCAAAGGAATCGTCGCTATTACATACTGTCAGCACTAACCATCCAGAGGGAGTATCGTTAGCAGCCTCTCTAAGTGGAAGACTTCAAATCACGTGGTACCCGCCCCCATTTTGGTGACACAGTCAGACGAGGCGGTTCAGTCAGCAGCGGAGGACATATTTAAGCAGTAGAGGTCTCCTGGATATTAACAATTTCCACTTGGTTTCTTTTATACCTCAGTATTTATCCATATCTTTCAGGTGTCCATCTTTCTGGAGACATGGATGCAATCCGAACGCTCTTCGGAGCCAAACCACGACCGGTTCGGCCGACCATAGTCGACGGGGACGACATTTTCCCCACATCCTTGCTAGACGATACGAAGATGTTCCGCGAACTCATGCTAGCATGGACATTTTGCTTCAATGATGTTCTGGACCCCGAAAAGCTGCATTCATCACTATCGAGACTCCTCGAGATAGGAGACTGGAGAAAGCTTGGGGGTCGACTTAGATTAAATGCAAGTCTAATGTTTAAGCTTCGTAATGAACCTCAAGCTGACTGCAAAATTAGAAAGGTGGTCGGCTCGAGATACAGGTCCCACAATCTTTCACCGCACAGAGGCCTGCAGTAGCATTCACCCAACAATTGTTTGATGTGAAAATCTCCGAGCATCCATTGGCGAAGAAAATACCAAGACCTACTGAATGCCCTTCCATGCAGCCTGGAGGCAACGACTTTATAGAGTTCGCTGCATCGCCAGGTACACCGGCAACAGCATACGACCTCTTGAATAAGGATATTCCGCAAATTTCACTTCGAGTCACGTCGTTTACGGATGCCACCCTTGTGGCTCTTGTATGGCCGCATACCTTGATGGATGCCTTGGGTATACAAGCCTTGCTAGAAGCCTGGTCACTTGTTCTGCAGGGACGCGAACCTGAGGTTCCACCGATTCTTGGGGCTCGACAAGACTGTGTTCTGACCGCAGCAAAGCCACAAATCGAAGACGAACAGACAGAAGCGGAAGAGGATTCAAACATAGCACCAAAACGAGTGAAGGGACTTAAGCTAGCCCTCTTTAGCATCCGGTTCCTCTGGGACTTACTCTGGGATGGAGCCTGCCAGTCACGCTCGATTTTCCTGCCAAGGGAAGTAGTTGCTCGAATGCGGTATCAAGCTTTGAAAGAAGCGGAGGCTGGTTTTATAGCAAAGAACACGAAACCGTTTGTTAGCGAGGGCGACGTACTTGCCGCTTGGGCTGCTAAGATCATTGCCTCATCCGAGCCCCGGCAGCGGCCCGTTACCATAGCCGGTGCTCTGAACTTGCGGTACTGGATGAAGTCATTCATGACTACTACAGGAATCTTCGCTCAGAATCTGACTGTGGCTACCTTCACCTTTCTTTCACCGGCTGCGTCGGCGGCATCGGTCGGCGACATCGCTGCAATGCATCGCCAACATCTGCTTGAACAGACAACCCAGCCTCAGCTCAGAGCCCTTCTGAGGACACTCATACAAGACAATCAAAAGGGAGAAGCCACATTCCTTTTCGGGAAGCCCAATATGTTATTCATTGCCGTGACCAATTGGACAAAGGCGAAGATCCTGACGGCGGCTAATTTTGGCGGCGCAGTGCTTCGGCCTGGCCAGACTGCAACAACAAGGACGAACCTACCAGGGACTATGACGTCTTTTCTTTCGTCGACAATCAAACCAAGTATGCTTACAAGGAACATCGTTAGGGTGGTTGGAAAGGATCATGAAGGTAATTATTGGCTGAGTGGCATGTTGTTACCCCGGGCCTGGGCTAAGATGGAGGAAGAACTTGCGCTACTGTGATCTGTAAAAGTCAGCGTAAAATGACCTGAAAACAGGAAGAAGAGAGTGAAGGGAAGCGAATCAGACAACTCATTTTCGCCATCTGTGGTGGGGGACAATAGTAAGAGGTTCTATTCAGAATTTGTCCGTGCTTATCTCAAGTACATATTCGATTTCGTGAGATGTATTGAGCCAATGTGACTGCCGGCAGGAGGTAAGATTGAGGACGGAAAACTGTGCGCAGCGTGTCACTAATTTGTTTCTCCTTTCGCTCTTCTGTACGTTTCCGTATCTTTTGGGCTACGATGCGAACCCTTAGTGCTTCACGAAGGGTCACTTGATCCAAAGGAGCTAAAGGTCTGTGAAAATGAATTAACTCAATATGACTGTGAAGAGGTGTGCACCGCTTGACTCCGAGAAAATAGCAGGGAACAAGTGACATAACGTATCTTTGTAGATCCAATGTGATGCAAGGCTGAGATGGTCGTAGCGTAAGCCGCAGCTTCCCTTTTGACCTAATCTAGCACATCCCCTATTGATCCTCTAAGTATTGTTCTTATTCAAAGCTTTTTGGGTTGCATCTAGACCGTGGCTGAACGTGGCCTTTGGGTCCTTGCCAGAGGTTGACAGCCAATTATTCCTAGCCACACCGAACCTTAATGCCTGCCTCATCTTTACATTCGTTCTTATTGTTTCTAAGTGACCTGCCTGGTAACCTGCCCAGTTTCAAGGGACAAAGTGTCCTAGATGAGCCGAGAACTCTTTCATTTCATAGTGGGGTCTTTGACAGAGGCCTCAAAGGAAGTTGGAGCTAATGATTGTTTATTGGCTGTAAATACTCACTTTGGCGACTCTCTCCCCCTCAAGTTTCAGGCCATTGTGAAAGCAGCCGCATCGTTGATGCAAACCAATATATCCCGACTTTGTCTTTTTAGAGCGTTCTTGTCATGAACAACAAAAACTCTGGACTTCAGGCCAGGCGCTCGGGCGTGAAACTATTCAAGGCCCTGCAAAAAAAGCTGCTCGAAGCAAACACCTTGGGGGTATGCGCAGGTTTGTTTGACGATGTCTATTAACTGCCGCCAGGTCTCCAGTGTGCTAACTCCGTGCCATACAGACCAAGGCCACAAGAGCCAGCCCCCAGAGACCGGAGAACCCGCTCAATACTCACCACCGCCGTCCATATCCACAAAAAGGCAACTCGATGAAACCGATGTGTTGACGGCGAAAAGAGTCCAGTCGACGAATCCGCCACAGCCTGGGCTTGAGAGTGAAGGATCTCAACCTGTAGATAAGGTACGACAGCAAACACTTCGTAGATCAACTGCTAACGGAACAGCTTGAACACACGCCACCTCTACGGCATCCGAAGCCTCAAGCCCCATACGCCTGCTTTCTCGAGAAATTCGTCGATCCCTTCCACTTGGAACGTCCTGTGGATTCGACACACAAGTTTGTTCTCGATTGGCTTGGATCTATCGGGTCTAGCAGAGATACACGCTGCCGGTCAGACAGCAGCCTTCATCTTGCGGACAACAGCCCCATCCCAAGAAGATTCACTAGATCGGCACCAACTATGGTTTGTAAACAGGATGCGAATGTATCGCCGGCGCCGGTGCCGACT
The DNA here is from genome assembly GCA_023628695.1 of Nectriaceae sp. PG4201. NCBI lineage: Eukaryota > Fungi > Ascomycota > Sordariomycetes > Hypocreales > Nectriaceae > Nectriaceae sp. PG4201. The sequence continues at coordinate 1,877 of JAMAKE010000062.1, read as the reverse complement.
GAGTCTCCTTCACAAACAGATTCAGACAGCACCCCTTTTGGCGTATCAGACCACTTCACGTCTACCACCAGCTCTACGCGAAGAAGCCTAGTTGAGGATCCTTTATAACGACTGGAAAATTTGGCTGCGGGCAAGATCTCCTTGCTCCTCGCGCAACCAGTTGCCTGACCATCTCACTGGTCTGATTGCTCATGCCAGCCGAGATCGTGACTCTCCTGGTCTTACGATCAATCAGGTGTGGCAAGACAAGGTGTTGGAGAGACCGGGCATGGATGCAACAGAACGGTGCAACAGAACCAGATGTGCAAAAATACTTTGAAAAGAATATTTTCCCCGACTGTGACCCAGAAGACACTCTACAACTCAGTACCAAACAACCTATGACCAAGCACGCTGTCCCCAGCACAGGATCCACACTCAGAGTCAGCACTCCAGTACCAGGCATGCTCTATGGGTATAACAGAGAAGAGGCGTTTTCGAACAACAGGAAGGTCTGTTAATCCGCATGAGGTTTGAAATGCGAGCGAACAATCAGGGCCTGGTGTGTCCATTCTTCGTTATTGAGTTCGAAGGGGAAGGCCTAGGTAGAGCTAGTAATCTGTGGGCTGCGACAAATCAGTGCCTTGGAAGCTCTGCGTCCTGTGTCAACATCGCCGAGCGCCTTCGGCACCACTCAGGGAATCATCAGATCAACACGGCTTCATTCAGCATCGCCATGCATAATACCGAGGCGCGTCTCTTTATCTAATGGAAGTATAACGAAGAACACTACTATACGAGGAAGATCCGGAGCTTCCTGCTTCAAAACCCTGAGCACTACATTGAGTTCCGCAAGTATGTCCGCAATATTGTAGACTAGGGTAGTGGCAAGCGGTTAGATGAGATACGCAACTCCTTAGATATGCTCCTAGAGAAGAGCTAAAGGAGGGGGGCCAGCCATTCTCGATTCCATGGCCATTTGCGAGTATAGTTCAGTCGTAGGGGCGTATGCCATCATTAGAGGAAAGTTGCTTGATAAGAGCTTATAAAATGAGTAATAGGAAATGTTCATTATCATCTGTACAAGCTTCCAATGATCCACTTGCTTAGACTTCATTGCCTTCCTTGGCAATCTACTTTATTCTGCAGGCTCCCCTCCCCCGAACATATTTATCTTAATCCGAAGGACTTTCCTCCCTCCTCACAGACTCTGAATAACTAAAGCACTGTACTCAATCGTTACGGAAGGTGTTGGATCTTGGAGTGCTCAGGAATCGACCAAGCTTGTAATCAGTTAGCCCATCAAATAGACTAACTCTTGTGAAAGCCACAACTTACATTCCGTTGATGGGGCGTCATAACAGCGTGTCTCATTTCAAGCTCGGCAAATACAGCAGCGATAGGCCACATATTCGCCTTCTCCATGCTAACGTACCTCCAACCGGCGCGTTAATATTCAGTTGCGATATCAGTGCTTGATCGCTACTTCGCGATGGTGTTTATATCTTTGATAACACTCTTAGATGAAGTTTACGTGAATTTTAGTTTGTCTCAATGTCGAATACTGACCAGATATAGGAGAAGGCACATGGTGTAAATTAGGTGCATAGGATAAAGTGCGCTGGTGGCTAAGTAGTCTATGGAACCTTGCTGAGAAGCCTATGACTTGCCTGGCTCGTATATGAACGCCAGCAAAACTGCTGCAAGAGATGAAGTATCTCATTTTTAAGCACTCTCAATTAAACCTGCATAAATATCCGAAGAATTATGGTAGGTGTAGCGAAAGACAATACTGACTGAGATAGCTGGTTTTCAGCGAAGCCTATAATAGTAGGCAATTTAAGTATAATATCTTAGCAGGTACAGAATTTAATCTCAGACAAGGCATATAAAATGTT